>JAMXBB010000008.1:21936071-21954691 GCA_024138015.1 Lumnitzera littorea
TAGGGGGGGGGGGGGGGGGGGGGGGGGGGGGGTGTAGGGAGCAAGGGGCTAATCGTTGAACATTTTAGTATATTTGATTTTGATTAGACAAAACTTAATTATAGTTAAAATCATTGATAATGTTGTAATGTAATGAATTGGCTAAAAATCAAGTTTAATGATTACATATCAAGGTACCTCAAGCATGAAATTCTTAAATGATTGTTAATTGTGTGTTAGGCTTGGTTTGGTTCTTTATTGATTTGTGGTGCAGAAAAAAACTGGAGGAAATCTTTAGAAACATTGATTGATTGGTGTGCATACTAATGATTGATTAGTAGCCCTCTCTCACCCCTACAAATGTATTAGAAGTAAAGCATAACAATGGAGCTTAGTGATCAATAGCTTGAAAGATGATGGTGGGATTTTAATGTTACTTATCGATCGGTAACTTACTTGGCGATTGATCGATAGGGTACATTCCAAGCTACAATATTTAGTGGTTAGCTTGAAGCTTGGTGGCACATCCAATGATTGATCGATAGAGGGTCGATCGATAATTTCTAGGTTGATCGATAATTTCTTTATACTACTAATTGATCGATAGCTTGTATAGTAATTGATCAATAGTATTCTAAAACTAGCCATTGGCTGCATTTAATGCAACAATAAGAAGAAATTGAAGAAGCTTATTTATGCCTCAACTACCTAAGATTGAAGAAAAAAAAATCCAATATTCTACTACAAATTCTCAACATTCTTTTACATTCTTACACTCTTGTGATTGTACTTTGTCTTATTATCTAATTGATAGAGAAAATTAGGAGTATAGTACTATCATTTCATTACTTGGAAAACTATCATACAAAATCACTACATTAAAGAGATCAAGATTATGCTTAAAGTGCAATAGTATAATTATTATGTGTTTGAGAAGTAGTGTAAGATCTTGATTGAGCATTGTGTTATTGAGCTCATTAAAATTATGTGAAGTCCTCAGTTGGAGGTGATTGGTTTTCGCATATATTATTGTTGTCCTATCATTTAATTTGCATATAATTGTTGCATTTATCAATAAAGTTTAAGGAGAATAACAACATTATTATTAATACTTAATTCACCTCCTTTTGAGTATTAGCCTAATGTCTTTCATGTTTGGCTTATGAAGAGCTTCCTTGTTACCCTCCATCTCCTCATTTGGTAACTCCTTCCCACTAAAGAGAGTCATTGCCTTGACTTGTTCTTTAGGGTTTGATTTAGTGCTCCTAAGCAATGACCCCTATTACCTCTTATTCATCTTTTTTGCCAACTAGCCAATCTAATTCTCTAGATTATGGATGGAAGCTTCTTTATTTCTTATGGAAGTCCGTGTTTATTGCGTCTTCGCCTCATTAGTCTAAATATATTTCTCTAAGAGACTCTCCAATTTCTTTTCTAGGGTTAGTGGAAGAGCTAAAGGTTGCTAACACCCAGGTGGAGACAAATTAGACCTTTGATGAGATTAGCACTTTACTTACCACTACAACCTCTGATTTTGGTTTTGATTTCCTTAAGAAAAATTAGGGTAATCTCTCTACCTTAGATGGTAGGTGTTACTGTATGGATTATGTTGGGGTCTTGAGGGTTTCTCTAAGAAATCAACTTGCTTCATCTATACATTTCTTACAAATCCTTCTTGATAAACATTATTGTAGTTAAATAGAGGCTATTGTGAACCAATTGAAAGTGAGTCAATCTTTTTACTTAGCATCTCTACCTTGGTGGCTAAGCAGTGAATGGCATCTAACTTGTATAGCCCTACAACTCTTTGCTTAGCCTTGGTTGTTTCCCATTAATAGTTGTTCATGGCCATCCCTTCAATCAAATTTTGAACTTGCTCAAGTATCTTTGTATTCAGTATGCCCCTTATTGATGCATATATCATTTGCTTTGTGGAAAGGTTATGACCATTATAGAAGATTTGGATTTGCATCTAAAGGGGGGAGGCAATTTGAAGTGCTCCTAAATGTCAAATAGGTTCTCACCCTTAAACTGGGCATATGATGATAAATCGACTCTAAGCTCAGTAGTTGTAGTAAGCAAAAAGTACTTTTCTAAGAACTTTTCTACCAATTCATTCCACGTTGTGATGAAGTTCCTTAGGAGAGAGTTCAACCACTACTTAGCTGTGTTGTGTAAAGAGAATGGGAAAAGTTGTAATTTGATGGCATCGTCAGTTGCCCCATTAATCTTAAATGTGTCATACATTTCAAAGAATCTGGAAATATGACCATTAGGGTCCTCGTCTTAGAAGCTATTGAATTGCACAAACGTTGCACCATTTATGTGATATTCGGCTTGATCTCAAAGTTATTAGCTACAACTACTAACTTATTTATATTGGGCTCTAGTTAGAAAAGGCTGAGAATAATCTATCATGGTTCTCTTCCCCATCATTAGCTATGTTATCTTTAGGTATACTCTTTTGGTCTAACTCTTAATCATTCACTTACTCTTTTCGTTCACACTCATCCTTAATTCTCAAAGGAGATCATTAATTTATTGCCTCTATGGCTTCTTTCACTATCAGTTGTCTTAAATTCCTTAAAGCCTTTCTCTCAATCTTAATCAAGTCTTGCGAAAGGTTTCGAGTCATGTATTGTGTAAAGAAAAACTTGGAGTTAGCTCAAGATTACACCAACTAAATAAAAGAAAACAAGAAAAGAGAAAGTCAAGAAAAATAAAGAAAGCAATGGTTAGATTAATAAATAAACTAGCATTCTTAATATCACAAGTACCTATAACTTTATATAATGTAAGTGCACCTATCGATTTTCAATATAGTCAATAAAAAGTGAATATCATTCTCATAAGGACTATGAGTACTAATACTAATTATTTCTTTACTATCTAACAGATTATTTTAAATTTAAGAAACCAAAACTAAACTAGGTTGCAACTAATGACCAATCTAATAACTAATCAAGACTCAATTTAAAGAAAATAAACATGAAGGCAATCAAATTAGAAATTAACTTCAAGAATGTGATTAAGTATCTAGATCTTGCTTCTCTTGGAATTAAACATGTAACTTTTACAAAGGATAACCTAATTCCATCTCTAACTTCATTGATTAGGAGAATTCTCCAATAATGTTAATAACTTTCTCAAGTCAATTAACCCAAATTTTTTAATTACCCATTAGAATCTCTTCTCAATAGTATAATTAAAGATTGCATTAATAAGCAACAAATTCTCTTAAAGATAACAATTAATGTTCGAAAAAACCTTGCAACTTGTCTCTAAGCTTGCAATCATCTTCATCAATTATGCCTAAATCTAATCTGCAAACAATCTCTCAATTTCTTACATAATATCGAATATTAGATTAATACTCTAGAAATATTAATCTAATCAATAAAGAACAAATAATTGAATGAATAGAACTAAAGATTTTATTCGATCTAAGAAAACTTAGTATCACATAGTCATTCTAGGTTCCATAAAACCTAAATATAATGAATTCATGCTCTAATCATGGCAAAAGGATAATCTTGAATCAAAACAATGAAGGGCATGCAAATAAGGTACATGAAAACTAAAGTAATCTCCCAAATCATGAAGCTTGAAATGCATTGCTCTATTGTACCTTTGTACCCTTGGAGTCTTTAAAATTCATACGAAAATGTGTGTTAAAAATCCTATAAGAAGCCTTTTATATTGCGTGCAAAATTTTCCTTTCCTACAAGTGATACATCTAATTGGCATGATCGTGTCATTGGTTGTGTCACTAATATCTTGCCAAATCTTACTGAATCTTTTCAAATCTACTATTGACATAGGTTGGGACATGGTCATGTCCCCCAGGTTGTGTCACTTTCTATGAATCACTCTTTTTACGCTCAAAATCTCCTTTACAACTAACACAATCATGTTGTTGCTCATGTCACTTCTATACTTCATAAGTATTTCATTTTAGCTTAGTGAAAATTGATTCTATTTTCTTGTTTTCTTCAACAAAACGTTCCTAAACCTAGAATTCAAAATTTTACTTAACTTAGTATCATTTTCTTAAAAATAAACCAAAAATTCAAGGAAATACACTAAAAATCACTTCAATAAATAAGTCAATTAAGAGCTTATCAACCGGTTACTTTAGTGTTAAGCCCCACAAATTTGCTTCAATCACCAATCATATGGTTATGGGCTCCATTGTCAAGAAACCATGTACTCTCCTCTTTTGTGATTTCTTCCTTAAAAGAAACAAGTAAAGGGTGTCATTTCTATCCTAAATATGTTCCATTAGCTTTGTTTCCACATTAACCTTATCAATTTGACACTCACAAGAGTAATGGACTTCTATGTGATTGTCTACAATCACCCCTTTGGAAGGAATCTCCTTTAGATTTGATAGAAAATTGTGATAACAAGGCATGTTCAACTTGTTCTTGCTTGACAGAGTTCATTCTCTACTTATAGGCTCTCAATGATCCATCTAGTTCATCAACAGTCATGGTCTCTAAGTCCTTTACTTCTTCAATCGTAATTACTGTATGATTAGATTTTGTGTTGAGAGAGCATAAACCCATTTCAACCACATGGACATCTTGTATGGTTTCTTTAAATCTCTTCATTTGATTCACTACAACCAATACTCTTGTGGTGTAATCTATTATTGTTTCACTTTCCTTCATAAAGAGTGTTTCAAACTTAGCCCATTGAGTTTAAAGTTGAACCTTCATTACTTTTCTAGTTCCCATTATAGAATTATGAAGAGTGATAGGGGAAGGGAAAATGTGAGCCTCAAAAGAGGTCTTACTATAGCATAAATGGGTCCTTTGAAACTATCAATGAAAAAGGAAGTGGGTTAAGGTAGATATCAGAGTAGATAATTAAGCATTCATAAGCTACTCGTAGATGTGACATACTACTCAAGTACTTATAACTAGTATCTTAACAAATGTGACTCACTAGTTTATGGCAATGAGTCATTCATAGTACAATCTTGCTAAAGGATTGCTATAAGCTAGGGTTAGGGCTCTCAACATACACAAAAAAGAGCAAATGTGAATAATTTCATTAATTAAAGAGGAAAGCCTAATTACAACAATTAGGGTTACATTAAAATTTGTAATTACTAAAAAGGGTAAGATGCTATTTATATTCATGCTAATAAAAGGAAAGGGATAATTTTGTAAAAGAGAGTATCTAGTATCTGATGGCACAATCATAAGGAGTAAGATAAGTGTCTATACACAAGGGGCTGATAAACCTACCGCATAATAGATTTTAACTCATTAGGATAATGCCAATAGCATATGGGTTCTTGGTTGAGTCAAGGCATTCATTTTAGGATAACTTGGAACAATCATATGCTTAGAAAGTAGGAAAGTCTTTGGGACAGCTCAAATTGGCCTTACTCTTGGGTAAGGGTGTAATTGAGTCAAATAAAACCTAATACAATATTGGGCTCTGGCTTGAGCTTAAGCTTGGGCTCAAGGTTAAGCTCAACATAAAACTCAAAGCTTGAGTTTGATGGGGCCTTAAATTTTGATCTCGTTCTATGAATAGATTGGTTATAGGTAAACTCAACAATGGCTAGACTAGTATCCCAATCAGCTTGATTTCTTCCAACAGTAGCTTAAAGAAGAGAACCTAATGTTTGGTTGATGATCTCTACCTAACCAGTAGATTATGGATAGTAAGAAGTACTAAATAATAGTTTTATCTTCAATTGGTATGGTGCTACAAGGCCTTCAACAAATGACTATAAAACTTCAGGTCTTTATCAAATATAATGCTCCTTGGGACTCCATGAAGCTTCATAATCTCCTACAAAAAAAAAAGGAAATTGCCGAAGTATTGTAAGTCTTGCTGCAAGGCATAAAGTGTGCCATTTTGCTGAACCTGTTGACTACAACCATTACAGCATCTTTCCCACATGTAGTTCTTGGCAAACTAAGAATAAGACCCATGCTCAGATCAATGCATGGTCTGGTTGGCACATGTAGAGCCATAGGCTTCCCTTGCATAGCTCAGTAATTACCTTCTTTATAAGTCACATACCTCTTAACAATTCAATGCATATCTCTCAACATTCTAAGCCAGTAAAATCTTGACTTTAATAGTTCATACATCCTCCTTTCCCAAAAATGTCCTAACAATCCTTCACTTTAAGCTTTCCTAACAAGCAATTCTTGTATTGAATAGGTTAACACACATAATTTTCCAGCTTGGAAAAAATAACCATCATCAACAAAGTATTCGTCTAACATTTTTCCTTAACTACATTAGGCATAGATTGGAATAAAATGTAGATCTCGTGAATATTGCTTTTTGATGCTTACAAATCCTAACAATCTTGTTTAGAGTTTGGAAAGCATCACATGTTGTTGAACTATAGCATTTATAACCATATTGGCTTTTCCTCACTTATACTTGATCACAAAAAAGAATCCCTCAAGAAACACAACCCATTTATTTTGTCTCTTGAACAACTTTGGTTAACTCTTCAAATATCTCAAGATTTGATGATCAAAGTACACAACAAACTCTCTTAGTAATAGGTAATGTTGCCATGTCTATAAACCTCAAATAAGGGCATAAAATTCCTTTTTATACACTAAATGGTTCAAAGTAGATCCCTCAAGTTTTTCATTGAGATAGGTAATAGGTTGGCAATCTTGTACGAGAAATGCTCCAATACCAATGCCAGATGCATCATATTCCAACTTGAAAACTTTATTAAAATAGGACAAAGACAGTACTAGGGTTGAAGTTAACCCCTTCTTCTACTTAACAGTTCTCTATTCCTCCTTACTTCCTTAATGAAATTTTACATTCTTCTTCTTAAGCTCAATAAGAGATGTAGCAACAAAACTAAAGTTCTGAATAAACCTATGAAAGAAAGAAGTTAAGCTATGAAAACTTTGTACAATTGTACAAGAGGTTGGGGTAAGTAACTCCATAATAGCTTGGATCTTCACCTCATCCATGCTCTAGCCTATGAAAGAAAGAAGTTAAGCTATAAAAACTTTGTACAATTGTACAAGAGGTTAGGGTAAGCAACTCCTTAATAGCTTAGATCTTCACCTCATCCATGCTCAAGCCTCTACCACTAATAACATACCAAAGAAATATGACCTCCTCTTAACAAAAACAGCAGTTCTTCAAATTCCCAAATAATTTTTCTACTTGTAGCTCTTCAAAAGTGGCTTAGAGATATTTACATGACTCAACAGATTAGGGCTATATACTAAAATGTCATCAAAATAAACCACAAAAAATTTGCTTATACAATTCCTCAACACATGGTTTATCATTCTCATAAAAGTACTTAGAGCGTTTAACAAGCCAAATAGCATCACAAGCTACTTATATAATCCATGTCTCGTCTTGAAGGCTATTTTCCACTCATCTCCTTCCTACATTCGTATTTGGTGATACTTGAACTTCAACTCAATCATAGAAAATATCCTCACACCATGCAACTCATTGTCTAGTCTAAGGATTAGATACCTATACTTTATGGTATTCTTATTAATAGCTCGATTGTTTACCCACATCCTCAAACTTTTGTTTTTCTTAGAAACTAACAATGTAAGCATAGCACATAGACCGAGGCTTTCCTTAATATATCCTTACCCAATTAGCTCATTCATTTGTCTTTGTAGCTTGCTAGCTTACTCGAGATTCATTCGATAAGCTAGTTGATTTGGCAAAGTGGCTATTAGTTGTAAGTCACTTCCATTCTCTATTCTTCGCTTTACAAGTAATCCTCTTAGCAAATCTTTGGGGAATAGATTGGAAAACTCATTTAACAATTTATGGACCTCTTCAGGTAAGTTGCCCTACTTTCTTAGTTTTGATAATCATTATATTAGCAAAAAGGTTAGCTCATCAAACTTCTAACTTCTCCAAACTTAGTTCAACTCATAACCAGTGCCTTCTTTGATTGGTGTAATATCCCATAAGTATTATATGATGGAACTCTAATCATCAAAGCGCCTTTTGGTATGACACCCTAGAATATGTTGGAACTTCAAAGTTAAGCATTCTCATGCCACAACAATCTTAGAATAAGTGATCTCTTAGGGAGCTATTGCTTCAAGGGAAAAAACCATGCGATGTTTGATGCCAAAGTGAATAGGTAGTGTCAAAGTAATCCACCAATAGGAAGTATAGAATCCATACTTAATAGTGGTCTTAAACTTGTGTAACAAAACTTACAAGGATAACAATTTTGTAAGAGGGAAGTAGGGGTAGATTGTAATACCTCTTTAATATTAAGTAACAGAACACTAATTATCAAGGTGCTTTTAATAAGTAGTCTGAACCCTAATTTAAGTCTGAGTGTTCTAAACTAAGTCATAGTTGATAAGGCTAGTAATGATAAAAGGTTGTGAAATTTAATAAATCGAATATAACATCGATAATAAAAACCCAAGAAATTGATCGAAACCTAAATCGAGTACTAAAAATCCTAAATCCAATTTATGCACAATTACCCTAAATCGAACCTGAACTTAATTAAAATCTTAAAATTATAACTTTAAGCTTATAAAATAATTAAATATCACTTGATACTAATATAATTATATTCGATTACAATTATCGACTAAATCGCGTAATCACGTAAAACTTTTAACGAAACCGTTAAAATAACCTGTAAAAATTATAATTGTAATGGGTACTAATTAAATTGATATATTTTCATAAAATTCCAAAATTAAATTATAATTATTATTTTTATCATTTTTATGTTTAGAAAAATTACATATAATTATTTCTATTTTCCTTTTTTTTATATATTTTCTTTCCTTTCTTTTTCTTCTTTTCTTTTCCTCTTTTATTTTCTTCCTTTTTCCCATGTGAATGGAGCTGCAAATTATAGCAGCCCATGTGCACGAATATAATGTCCAAGTGTCACAAATTAAAGGGATAAATGACAAAATAATAAAGTATATGTCTTATCTTAATTAATGCCTAAATTAAGAGGATAAGCTTCTTTATTTATTTTTTTTTATTTTATTTGCTTCAAAATCGATGGACTTCACGTCCTAAAAATCTAGAAAAATCAAACTGAAAATATAAGTGGAAAAAAAGACAAAAAAGAAAAGAAAAGAAAAGTAAAACAAAACAAAAGCAAAACAAAGTTTAAGAAGAAGAAGAAGAAAATTAAGAATATTACCAACATATTTATGTAAGTGTATTTAATTTATTTATACATATGTATATTATATAGTGTGTGCATTTATATACTAAGTATTTTGTTATATGTTTCATTACCTGTACATGTATAGATGCATGAGTAGATAAATTAATATATAGGTATATCTCTTTTATGTGTGTATAAACATATATATGTAGATATGTATATATACATTATTATGTAGAAGATACGGTATATGTATATATATATGTAAGTATAAATAAGAATACATGTGCTAAGTATTTAGTATTTTCACTAATTAAGTATTGCTAGATATATATATATATATATATATATGCATGTATACGAAAATATATTTATGTATGTATGTATTATATATGTATGAATGATTAGTATTTGGTACATTATAAATACACATGTATTAGGTATTTTTGTATTTATGTATTCAAGTAAGTATTTTTTTTATGTATAATAGGTATGTATAGTTGACATGAAGGTATGTATGTATATATATAAACATAGTATTTTATATTATCTATATGTATATGTGAACATGTATAAAAGTAGGTATGTGTATATAAAATATAAATACATCCATATTATACTTATATGTATAACATATAGTATATAATTAAATTCAAAATAAGTTCCTACATAAAATAAGTTAATAAATATGTGTAGATATATATATAGGAACTAGGTATATATATATATAACTACCGTAAATTAGAAAAAATATTTTAAATTAATTAATCAAATATAGTAATAAGTATTCATATATATATGCATATCGTAAAATACAAGAAAATTAATAAAGTAGAAAAAAAATTGAATTAAAAATTCTAAAATCTAAAAAATAGATAGAAATAAGTAATTAGGGTAGAATAAGATTAAAATAATAAAATTATCACTTATACAATTTAAATAATTATTAAATCATAAATATATTAAGAAAAAGCTCAAATTAATATTTTATAACTTTTCAAATTAAAATAATAAATTTTTTAATATTTTTATATCACATTCCAAATTGTGAGTCGCAATATCCAAAATAGACCTCGCCAAAAGAAAATATGCTCGAAAATGATAAAAATGGATTATAAGTTCATAACGATTCGAGTTAAAACGAAAAAGTTATATGTGATTCGATAAAAATCTCAAATCAACAATTTCACACAACTAAATGAAATAAACATTACAAATTACGATACCATTTTAGCTTTAAATTCCCAAACTTATAATTTTCTATATTCCTTATTCTCATGTAACCTCGACCTTGACCCTGAACTACCATCGGATTATTACGGCTCTTAAATCGATTATGGCTGAATGAGTTTTTCTAATAATCCTATACTTGTTTGTGTTTGTAATTAACAAATATAAATTATGATTAATAATTGAATATTGTATGAGGTTGAGTTATGCTTGTGTATGATAACCGTTTGTTAATGGTGAATTTACTTTAAAGTATGATAACTTATTGATTGTTACATAGTAGAATCGCTAGAAACTGATTATTTGTGACCTTGTTGATCATTGAATAATAAAACCTAATTTTACTCGACTAAAAAAAGTTAACTTAAAACACGCATAATCATACACTACATAACTAATTTCGACCGTATACGTCACATTACATGAAGGTAGAGAGAGGCCATACGTGGGTTGATTATTTGATTGTTATAGATTTTATATGGTGTACATGTGCGATATGACCTTACCTTGGCCTGCGAGATCATTAGGCGTTATAGGCACCAACCACCTGGTTAAGGGTCAAGTCTAGAGGCATCTGTTTAGGGGTGAATGAGGGTTACATGAACTTACTCAAAATCATATGTAGAACTTATTTTTTATAAAACTGAGAATGGATATACCATTACATTTTAGATATGAAACACGGAGTTTCGTTATGAAATAAGTTATAGTATGATACTTCGATCTGACTGTACCGATATATCTCCAACTCTGACTTCAGAGGACGTTAAATCTAAGTTGTATGCAGTACCTGGTCACCTGCATACATTTGTTTGGCATATTGATTGATATGTATTCATTTGATTGAACTTAATTGATGTATAACCTGATTGTTGTATGGTTGAGGAGATTATCTCACTAAGCTAGCTCACTAAGCTAATTAGCTTATATCCTTGTAGTCTTCTTTCGCAGGCTGAGTTGTTCTAGAGTTGGGCTACTACATGTTTGAGGTTAGTTATACATTAAGGGGTCGATGTGGGAGCAAGACACGATTGGAGTGTACTCGTGATAGTTTATTTAGATTATGGATTTGATTATGTAATAAAATTATATTAGTTTGAGTTAAGAAGTATTATAGACTTCTTATTTGTAAATTCTTATATAAATAGATTGTGTTTTATATTTCCTTAACTTGTTATTATTATCATGAAATGATATTGCTTACACTTACGCAACTCTTGGTTGTTAGTTGTAACTGTAACCTTATGTATTACATAAAGGGTTGTCAATTATAAGGAAATTCAATCTATAGTCCTTTATACAGTATACGACGACTACTAAAATTAGCTCCCTCGGGTTGTTACATGAGTTTTGACTTTTCTACTCAAAAATTAAGTCAAAACTTACTCCTTTGAAGAGAAAAGTTTATCGGCAAGAAACTAGGGTATATATGTGATCTTTTGGTAGTAGTGGCTCATCATTTGGTAGCATGTGGTGGTAGTAAGGCCAAAAGGCGTTAAGGTGCACAAAGGGGTCTAACGGCTCCTTTTGTTTTCTTCCCTTGTTCCTTAGGTTTTTTTGTTTAAGTTTCTTGAGAGTGTTGCTTAGGGTTTCCTATGCATGAAGAATAGTGTCAAATGAAGGTTTTGGAGGGGTAAAATGGTAAATATTGAAGGTAGATTAAAGGGGATAAGAGGTGACTATTTTGGTATAAGGGAACATTATCCCCTCTTAGTGTTATTATACATTATTTACTTTTTGCCAAATGAGGAAGGATTTTGTCTCCTAAAGGTCAAGTGTCATTTTAATTCCTAATTAATCCTTAGTCCTTTGTTCTTAATTGAGTTTGACTTGCTACTAATTAAGATGTAATGAGAGTTGGTAGATGGATTAAAGGGTAATGAAGCTAATTAATCGCAATTGTATTAAATTAAGCAATTTAGGCCTAATTAGGGTGTAATTAGGGTCTTTCCATATTTTATCATTTTAATTAAGTTCATCGACGTATATTACTTCATTTGTTAGTCCTTTATTATTCAGAATCAATTAAGGTTTTCGAATTACATACGAGGCTAGCAATTTAAGGTTTCCTAACGATTCGACAAATTATTTGCAATTAGCACATAGTTTAGGGATACACTTAGGGTTTATTAGTTGAATTAGGGCTTTAGATTTCCAACTAAGGTTTTACTCAGTCTATTGATATTTTCCAATCGTTTTAAGGTTTCTCATGTATTAGTGGTTTTACTCATATGATTAAGGTTTTAGGGTTTTACTCTCTTTAAGGTTTTTTGACTTTAGTACTTAGGGTTTAAGACTTATTATTTAGCGTTAAATCATTGAATTTATGGATTTCATTATTATATAATTTATTATTATATATTGAGTAGTTCTAAAGATTACTTATTAACTCCTATGTTTGTCTTCGAGTTCAGATCCAAAAGTCTGTAAGGTTCATATTGTCTCCCCTAGCATAAGGTTAGCATTATTAAGGAGACATTTTCATATAATTCCTTTGGCTTTATATGATTAATCGCTCTTGACTTATAGTTAATTATGAAGTAAAACCCCAATTAGTGAATTAAGGTGCAATTAAGTTTCTTAATCTTAATTACTCGTACACTTAACACAAATTAGGTGCGTTTTATGCCTTAATGTGTCAAATTAAGTTAGTTAAGCCTATTACGTCATCTTATCTAATTATTTTAAGGAATCAAGACAATTTATTGCTATTCGAGTATGTTTTAGAGGGTAGGTTAGGTTTTTAGTGCAATTAAGCGATTAGTCTTTGATTAATGAATAGCTTTACATTTAATTATAGTCTATTAGTTGTATTAGGGTTTTCAACTGTAGATTAGGGTTTTACATTTTAAAAACTCGCACGTATTAGGGTTTTAATTACGATTTTAGTGTTCGAAGGTTCATTTAAGGGCTACAGTATTTGTTTTAAGGTTTTGAATTCATTGTTAAGGTTATCTATACCAATATTCATTTTTGGTTTAGCTTACCCTTTATCGTTTTCAGGAAGTTCTCTTGGACTTCAACTATCAGTCTCTTTCCCATTAGGGTTTGGCTTTAGTTTTGTTAGATTAGGTTGACCCTGGGAGATAACATTAGTTTTTAGCATTCGTTTATATGATTTTAGGGCTTTTGAGTATAGGGGTCAAACTAGGGTTAAGACTACCATTTAGGGTTTTAGGGGTTTACATTAGGGATTTTGAGAATAGCCTCTCAAGTTCAGGATTAGTTATCTTGCCAACATTGAAGGTATCTTACGAAAGAACTTATTAACTTATAACCCTTATTCTAAGGAATTTGCGGGGTTTACAGAAATAGCTTCTTTTCTCTTAACCTTTGGCTTTCTTGTGCTAACTTCTCGACAAATTAAGCCAATTACTTGATGACTCTCTAGTAAATCTACTACAAGGTCTTAGCTTAATCTTTAGCTTCTAGTTCACGATGCTTGGCTCTAGGAACTGGTGTCTAATTAAGGGGTAGCTTTAGGTTAAAACCATACACAACTTCGAAAGGGTCTTTCCTATCATACTATGAACATATTGGTTATAAGAGAACTCTACAATAGCCAGATAGGTATACTAATCAACTTGATTTCTTCTAATAGTAGCTTGGAGAAGAGAACGTAATGTTTAGTTGATGACCTCTATCAAACCATCAATTTGTAGATGGCTTAAAGTACTAAAAGTAGTTTTATCTTTGGTCAACGCCATTGTATCTTCTACAAATGACTAAAAAACTTTGGGTCTTTATTAGACCCAATTCTCCTTAGGACTCTATGAAGCTTCATGAGCACTTGCAAAAATAACAAAGAAATAGCCGAAGCATCGTTAGTCTTATTGCAGGACACAAAGTGTGCCATTTTGCTGAACTTGTTGATCACTACCATTACAACATCTTTCCCATATGCTGATCTCGATAAACTAAGAGCATGATCCATGCTTAGATTGATCCATGGTTTGGTCAACATAGCTAGAACCATAGGCTTCCCTTATGTAACTTGGCATTTGCCCTCTTTATTGGTCATACACCTCTCAACAACTTAGCGCATATCTCTCAACATTCTAAGCTAGTAAAATCTTGACTTTAATAACTCATATGTCTTCCTTTCCCAAAAATGTCCTAACAATCCTTCATTATGTACTTCCTTAACAAGCAATTCTTGTATTGAATTGGTTGACACACATAGTTTTCTAGCTTAAATAAAATAACCATCTTCAACAAATTATTCATCCAACGTTTTCCCTTTGCTATACTAAGCATAGATTGGACCAAAATGCAAATCTTTAGAATATTGCTCCTTGATGCTTACAAATCCTAACAATCTTATTTGGAGCATAGAAAGCTGCAAATACTATAAATTTTTAGTCTAAACCCTAAATTGGATCTGGGTACCCTATACACTTCCATGAAGGCCAAATAAACTAAAAACTTAACTAAATTATAGATTTGAATGCAATATGAACAAGAAAAACTCTAATATATTAATCAAAACCCTAATTGTGTATAAACCCTAAAACCTATATACACGTAAATACAACAAATTGACTTTAAACCTGATAAAAACCCTAAAACTAAATTTTTAAGCTTAAAATACACAAATTTATCCTAACGGTAATGAAGCCCTAATTAGGTATAGTTATTAATAGATATACGTAATTGCATAAAATTGCAAATGAATAAGTAGAGATAACTCCTAAATATTAATAAACATAAAGGGCAACAAATGAATTAAATAAATTAACAAGATTACAATCATTATCTTATAACCATTTGTGATTTCATATATATATGTGTGTTAGTTTTATATTAATTTATATATTCTAATTTAGTTTTACTACATATTTCATGTTCATATATTATATGTCATATATCAATTTTACACCTCATATTTTTCCCTAGTTATATTATATTTTGTCCTAAACCTTGCTTAAAAGTGAGAATTACTTTTAGAAAAGTCAAAATAATAACTTTTTACTTTTACTTTTTCTTTCTTTCCTTTCTTCTTTAATCTTTTTCTTTTTATTTTCTTTTCTCCTTTTTCCTTTCAAAATCACGATTGCATAAGTGATGTAGATGATTCTCTATGTAACAAATTTAAAAGATAAAGACTGAAGTCAACATTTACTTTATCATCTTATCTTTTCTTCCTTTATTTTCTTTCTTTCTCTTTTCCTTTTCCTTTTCCCTTTCCCTTTCCTTTTCCTCTTTCCATTTTCTTGGTTGTTGTGTGTGAATTCTAGAATTCACTTTATCTTTCTTTTTCTTGTTTAAATTATAAATACAAACTAAGCCACTTTTCTCCCATTTTTGGACCAACAAACACTCTCTCCCTTTAGAACTTTTTTTCTTTAGTTTTCCTTCTCTTTTTCCCAACTACCATTCCATTAAAACTCCACCAACTTACTTCATCATTTATCATCATTTTACTATTAGTTCAAAAGGAAAAAGAAAGCTACAACGTCATGGACTTCAAGATCAAGTAATTAAGTTCTATTATGTTATTATAATTTTTCTTCATAATATTATTTTGTATATATATATATATATATATATTTTACGTTGATATGTAATTTAGCACCTTATATATTAAAGGATATATTAGTAGAAAATACATGCATTTTAGCATCTTGTAATAGAAATTAGATGAATATATATTTGGTTATATATAAAACTCTTTTTCTTAATACTTATGTATTTATATATGTATACATATACTTAATTATATTTAACTTATTGCATATGTATGATATATCTATTTAGTTATGTATATATACAGGTTACATATATAGTACATGTACATGCACATAATATTAAGTATAGTTACTTTGTCATACACATGTAAAATATAGTATGAAATAATATAAATACATATATATATATATGTGAATAAATTATATATGTATTTGCCCATATGTATAAATATATATATATGTCTATGTACTCTCTTTATCTAAGATTTAAATAAGTATATATATATATATATATAGTGTAATACAAGCATAAGTACATATATATACCTAAAGATACAAGTATATTTATAATAAAACCTTAATTACTTGAAATAAGTTAATAAATAAATACATAAGTATATATGTATACATATGCTGGACATGAACATCTTAAGGAGATGGAATTGATTTGTCTAATATTTAATTATTTTAGGATGTAATGTATATGTATATTAATATTACAAATTGTAAAAATTAGGATAATTAAGAAAATTGCTACGTGGTCCAATCAAAAGATGCCATGTCAGCTTCTCTTAAAATTTCCAATTAAAACTACAAATTACATAAATAATAAAAAATAATAATAATTAAATAATTAGAAAATTACAATTATAACAAAAAGTAACATAATTAGTAATTTAAACTTAAAATGGTGAAATAAAGAAATTCTTATAAAATGGACTCAAAAATAAAAAATTTTGAAAAATATAAAATTTATAAATTAAATATGTCATAAAATAATATGAAAAGCTTAAATTGATAAATAAAAAATATTTGGGCCTAAATAACAAAATTCTTAACATTTTTGGCCTATAGTGAAAAATATAAGTTTCAATATCTAAAACAGACCCTACTATGTAAAAATACATTTGTAAATGATTAAAATTAACTATAAGTTTATAAAAATCGGAGTTAAAACAAGAAATTTTCATGCAATTGAAGAGAAAGCTTGAATTGGGAAATTATGTAAAATAAATAAAAAACATAGGTAGATTGTTAGGTAGCTACTTACATAAAATAATTATCTTACTTAGATACTTGTTATCTTTTCTATTTCTTAATTATCTTATGTAAATCTAAGTTGCATACAACACCTGGTCAATTATATATATTTATGTGGCATTCGGCTTCATCATGCATTCTTATGCTTGTAATTAATGGTTAAATAACTTACTTTTCTATATGATTAGAGGATAACTCACTAAGTTTTATAGCTTATACCGTTATAAGCTATTGATGCAGAAAAATATCTTTACCATACCTGGTCAAGACATGCCTAAGGTCAATTTAGTACTTTTGGGATTTATGTTGAAGTAGAGAGTTGAGTAAATATATATGGTATACTCTCAATTAGAACTTTTGTGATATTTTGCAGTATAATATTTAGTAGCCATGTAAGGTAACTTACTTTATTAATGTAGATTGATATTGTAGCTTATTTACAAGTATTTTAAGACTTATGGTTCTGTATTATTTACCTAATGAGATTATTGTATAAAATCTTATATTATTATATATGTTATGATATTATTTTACCTATATAACTCTTAGATAACTGGTTGTAGCAATAACCTTGTATTTTGTATAAAAGGTCATCAATTGAAAGGGAAATCAATCTTTGGTCATTGGTATGGTATATAGTGACTTGCTATGGCTAAGCTATCCCACAGGTCATGACAAAAGCATCACATGTCACTTAACTAAAGCATCTACAACAATATTTGCTTTCCTTTGCTTTTATTTGATCACAAATGAGAATCCTTCTAGAAACTCAACCCATTTAATTTATTGTTTGAACAGCTTTGGTTGACTCTTCAAATATCTCAAGGTTTAGTGATTAGTACACAACAAACTCTCTTAGCATTAGGTAAGGTTACCATGTCTATAAAGTTCAAACAATAGCATACAAATCCTCTTCATACACTAAATATTTCAAAGTAGATCCATTATGTTTCTTATTAAAATAAGCAATAGGTTGGTAGTCATACATGAAAACTGCTCCAATACAAATGCCAGATGCATTATGCTTTAACATGAAAAATCTACTAAAATCGTATAAAGATCTTATTGGGGCTGAAGCCAATCTGTTCTTCAACTTAATAAAGCATTATTCCTCCTTGTTGAGCTTAGTAAGGGATGAAGCTACAAAACTAAAGCTCTAAATGAACCTACGAAAGAAAGAAGTTAAGCCATGAAAACTTCATAAAATAGCACAAGACGTCGAGGTAGATCATTCCATAATGGCTTGGATGGGTAAATTGTTCTATATGGACTTCATTATTTGGTCAATTATGTTGATTTTCAGTTTGGATTTTCTCTAAAGTCTCATTAGTAGTATGCTCATTACTCTAGCGAGCACTCTTAGCATGAGCTACTACTTTTCTTTGCATTACAACTAACATATTCCCCAAAAGTTCGAAAAGTTAGTCCATCCACTTATCTGTAGTTCTTAGGCTTTGCTCTATAAGTTAGCCTCAACTTGAAGCATCACTCAATAACTCGATATATAGCTTTTGCAACAACTTCTTCAACAACCTCAGCTTTGACAA
>JAMXBB010000008.1:21954723-21965383 GCA_024138015.1 Lumnitzera littorea
ACTATTTTAATGATTTTCTATTTAATTAGTTATTTTATTATTATTTTTAATTATGATTTTAATTAAAATTAATTATATGATGACACGGAAACATGGATAGTGCCATGTGTCATTTTTAAAATTTTTATATTTTCAATCTTTTTCCCATTTTGTATTTTTACTTAATATCTATATAATCATATTTATTGTTATATTTTTTAAAATTTTACAAATTAATTATTTTCTAATTCTTTTAAACTCACAGTACATATGTTTATAAATATATATATATATATATATATACCTTACTTTATTTATTAATTTATTATTATAGTATATTATACATGTATTATTTAAGTATAATCGTATATTTATATATAATTTACTATTAATATACGTATTTATATGTATATGTATATACTTATGTAATATAAGAATATGACCTTAAATATACTACATATGATATATGCATGTATACATGTATATGATACCTATATATATATATACTTGTATTACTATATATCTATTAGAAATACATAATATACATACTATCATATACAAATATATATGCATATGCAACCACGTCTCTATATATATATATTTATATAATGAAAATAAATAATATAAATACTATTTTATACACATCTACATATGTATCGAACATATATCATATTATACATATACTATACTATACTATTATTTTTGTACTTTATACATACATAAATATATATATACATATACATAGGCAATGAAAATTATACGAACATAAATACACATATATTATACACACATTTATAGATATACATATACACAAATTCTTTTTACTAACCATTTGTAGAATTAAATATAACATGTACATACACATGAATATTCTAAGTATTTATACACTTATGCATATATGTATACGGTATAATATCAATTTGTTTTTTTATAAAATCCTAATATATGTACATAGATTTTTCCTTGCAATAACAATAGAATACCTATAAATTTACTATATATACCTATAATACATATGAAACTCTGTAAAACATATATACATGAAAGAATACCTTTAAATACTTATTATAAAATAAATATAATACACATACTACTTATCTATGTCTCTTAGTGTTTGGACAAATAATAGATTGGGAGCTCCTTCTTCTTTTTGCTTTAATTGTTGTTTTGAAATAAAAGAAAATTGGAAAAGGGAAGGGGATATTTCATGGTTTAAAAAGAAATTAAGAAATATTAGTGTTTGTTTGTTTGTTTTTTCTTTTTGTTGGAAAAAGATGTGTGTTGGCTTCTTGTTTCCACATGTGTTGTGCTGAAGAAAAAGAGTAGCAAATGATGTGATTAAGAAAAAGAAAAGGAAAAAAAAAAATCAAGGCAAGATATTATCATTAATTAACAAGACCAAATCCTTATCTATTAGATTTGTTTTATGCAAATAACTAACACATGATGAAAATGAAACTCACACATCATCAGCTAAAATATGCTAGAAGTTCACATGGCAAGTAAAGAAAATTGGCAAAGAAAAGGAAAAGGAAAAAGAAAGGGAGAAGAAGGAAAAGAAAAAGGGAAAGAAAAATAAGAAAGAAAAATTAGAAATTTCTAAATATAAATTATAAAATAATAATTAATAAATATTATTTGAAACTTGATAAAATTTATTAATTAAATTGTTATTCGTTATGTTTATAATATTTAAGAGTTATCTCAATGTGTTTGTTGATAATTTTACGTGATTATGCATATTAATCAATAATTTTATTCAGTTAAGATTTTATTACTATTAAGTTATATTTATTCATTTTATATACTTAAATTTATAGTTTTAGGGTTTTTTTTCTATTAAGGTTGAGTTTAATCTTGAGCATTTATGCATATATAAGGTTTAAGATGTTTGTACATGATTAAGATTTTGATCAAAATTTTAGGGTTTTTATTAATTATAATATATTTAAATTTATAATTTAATAATTTTTTTTATTTTATTCAGTTTTATCAACTCATGAAGTTATCTACTCTCAAATAGTGAAATTCATAGGATTTACAAGATTACTCACTCTGATTGCTATGTAAAGAATTGCCAATTATCTTATTTGAGTGGAAGAATAATAATCCTCGAAATGGACTAGACCTACTCGCTGCTACCAATTCGCCCTTCCGCTGTTGTTGCTTAAGATGTGCTCTTCTCTACCACATTTGCAGCTATGAAAGAAAAAGAAAAGATAAAAATAGTCAAGAGATGTCAGAATGAATAAGATGAAATTTTTTTTTTTTAAAAAAAAAGAGCATGCAAATTGATGTAAGCAAAATAAAGCTTGAGATGGAGCAAGAGATGTCAAGATCTTTTGCAAGCGTATATTACTGACGAGTGAATATATATATATATATTGGATGAGCGTTGGATTGACTTGGCGCTTTCTCCATTGGTGTCTTAGCAATTCGTGCTCATGGTTTGCATGAGAAGTTTATGCGCTGGCTTGCACTCGTTTGTCGGAATGATCGGAGGTAGGGCGAATTGAATTTGGAACAAGGAAAAAAGGGAAAACAAAAAAGGTTGATGACTTGAGATTGGTCGCTTCAAGTTTTCTCCGAAGGAGTAGCGGTAATTTCGTTTTAACTTGTTAGTCGAAGATCAGATTTCGGACACGTCAAGCCTGGAGTAGGAAAAAAGTCGATGAATGCTCACATTTATATATCACCGTGAGTGTACGATTCGAAGTTGGAAGAACACGAATTTTGAAGATGTATTGACATGTGAAGTTTAGATATGTTTTTCATCCAAATATGCCGGAACGGGAAAGTAAAATATTATGATTGAAGTGCTCCTGGCAAGTGTATATTCGGAAAAGGGATTAAAGAGAAAAAAAAAAAGGAAAAGAGAGAGACAGAATCGGTGCTCTACTGTAGCATGGGATACGTGCGCTTCAAGTAAGTGTATGTCTCAGCAACTACCTATGCTAGCAGAACAAGCGTGTAATGGAACCAGATTTTACTTTGGAGAATTTATTTATCTTTCTTTCTTTATTTATTTTTTATTTTTAAAATGGGGGATGTATCTTAATACCTCCGTATCGCATATCGTTAGAGATCATGCTGATTCAGAAAATAAAGGATGAAGAGGAAGATATGGTCGTGATCTCTAAAGATTTGTTACATAATGGTGATGCTCATAGGTGGATTTTAGGAGAAGTTTTGAAAAAAACAAAAAAAAAAAGTTGATAAATCATGTTTAGCAATGGAACTTGTTGCTTATAGGTGGTGACAATTGCAAAGAAATTGGTTTCACCTAAAATACTGATTCCTTTGAGTATACACATGGTATATAAATTTACCAGCTTATCTCAATAAATCAAAACCGGAATACTAATTGAAATCATTGACAAGGAGCGGACATGTAGAGGTCAACCGAATGAAGCAGATGATTGTATAAATTATAAAGAAAAGGTGAATCGAGTTGCATAAAGAATGTTATCCAATAGGCCGTCCAAGGATTGGCCCGTCCCGTTTTCAATTCTCTTTGAATTATGGAAACCATAAACCACGTACGAAGAGAGAGAAAACAAAACAACATAAGGGATGGTGATTTTCTAGGTTTTGAGCTAGATCTATATGCACTCCACACACCAAGTGATTTTGGGGATTGAAGTTTGATAGCCCTTTCTATATTGCTATTCCCTTTTCATATTCTTTTTGCATATGGTTTTATATATAACCGATCTTTACTTGATTTAGTTAGTCTATTGTAAATTCTTGTAACTATCTCCTATTATTAGCTATGTACTTTCCCATTGTAACTATCTCCTCAACTGTAGTCTTCTAAGAATCTTGGTCTTCTCTTATCCCTTTTCTATTGTTGTGACTATTGTCTCTTTTCCTTTGAATCTTCTCTCATAACAGATTCTCCCCTCCTTTAAAGATTAACCTTTCCTTAAAGTCAAAATCTGGGTAATCTCATACAAAATCTAAATAATCAACCAAAGTAGCATCCTCTCAGTAAAGAGACTCCCATTGTACCAAAAATTGAACAATTCAAGCTCCATATTTTACTAACTCCTAAGTATTCATAATAGCCAAGGGCTTTACTATATGGTTGTTAGCAAAGTTTTTAGCTCGTAAAGGTCTCTACTCTAAATCATTATCTACAAATTTCTTAAGCAATGGAAAATGGAAAACAGGATGGATATAAGATCCTTTAGTAAATTTAGTCTATGAGCTACGAGACTTAGTCTCTCCATGACTTTAAAAGGTCCAAAATATTGTCTTGATAGCTTATAGAATAACCCTTATCTACTAAAATTTCTCTATAAGGCTATAATTTAATGTAAGCCTAATCACTAACCTATAATTCTCTATTAGTGCTCTTCTAGACAATTGGAGTTTCATGTGTTGTTAAGCTTTAGACAAATTATGCTTAAGTCTTCTCAACACCACATTTCTATCCATCAATTCTCTATCTACAGTCTCCACAATAGAAGTCCCATCAATATAATGAGGAATTTGTAGTGGTTCCCTTCCATATAATGCTTAGAAAGGAGTGACTTTCGTACTAATGTGGTAACTAGTATTGAAGCGATACTCTTACTTAGCCAAAAATTCTGGCCAATCTTTAGGAGACTTCTTAATAAAAGTCCATAAGTAATATTCTAAGCATCTATTCAATACCTCTATTTGACCATCCATCTGATAAAGGAAAGCCAAACTCATGCATAATTATGTCCCATTGATCTTGAAAATCTCCCTCTAGAATTTACTAAGAAAGATACTATTCCTATTGCAAACAATAGATTTGGGAATACCATAATGCTTAACCATAATGTCCATAAATAAACAAGCAATAGAAGTAGTTATATAAGTTGCTCTTAAAGGGTCTAAGTGACAATATTTTATCCACTTGTTCACCACTACAAGAATTATTGAGTACCCTTTCAAAATGAGTAATCCAGCATAAAGTCCATAAAAATATCCTCAAAAACGTGTTGTGGTATAGGGAGTGTTTGAAATAACCTACTGGAGATTTAGTCAAATATTTGATCTATTGACAAACATGACATTACTTTACAAATTCTTCAATATCAACTTTTATTCCCTTCCAATAAAACACACTATTTAGGTGATTAAATGTTTTAAGTATCCTTCTATGCTTCGTACTCCCGCCACCCCCACCTACCCTACCCTATTTTCGATAAATATTTGAGGAACATGATATGGTAAAACTAAAGTGGGAATGAAAGAGCATTTTGAGGGAATATAAATTTTATTACCTAGAAAAAGAAAATCATCCTTCAATAGTTAATGGGAGAGACTTCCCTAACTGACACTTCTCCTTTAAGCTTTTCCATTCATCATCCTTGACTAATTTCCTTTTTAAGAGCGTAATGAAATCAAATGAGGGAACTTATAAGGCCATCAAGTGAAAATCCTCCTCAAATTTCCTCGGTAAAGCATTTGCCATTGTATTCTTAGGCCCAAGCTATACTCAACCTCATAATCATTGCCACTAACTTTACTAAATACTGTTGCTACTTAAGAGTTTAAATGACTTGTAATATAAACTCCTTGACACTAAATTGTTCATTTGGAATTATAAAATGGCACCCCAATATATATTGTTTCGCCAATTTCTTACTGTCTCCACCACAGCTACTAATTCTCTAACATATGCATCCTTCAGCATCCTAAGAGAGAATTTCTCACTGAAATAACCAATGGGATTCTTACCCTGATGGAATATTGCCCGTAATCTAAATCTAGATGCATCTTTCTTAATAATAAATGTTTTATCAAAATTAGGAAGTGCTAAAATCAAAGCTTTCGTAAGGTCCTCCTTTAACTTAGTAAAAGCTTTAATAGTTTGTGTTATCTACTCGAGTATGTTTAATGTGCCTAAAAGCTTAGTTATCACTAGAGCTTACTATAGAGGATGAGAACTAAATGGGTCTTTCGAAATATCGAAGAACATAGAATGGGAAGGATGGCAAACTTAATACAATAGCTGATGTGAGGCTAATCGAAGGATATGACTCACCTATGAACATAATATGAATTAATACTTTACTTGATGTAATACACAAGCTAATGCCAAGGTCTACTCATCACTAATCTTAAGCTACTCGGCAAGACTAGATAAGAGTGTATAAAAATGGGCCTGGAGAGGAATATCTCACAAGAACCAAGAATATTCAATATCTATAAGGAATAATGTCTAATTTAGCTACAAGGAAAAGGAACTATTTATTATAAGTCCCTAGGGCAACATTACAAATAATGAAAATTACAAAAAGACATACATGAAAAGAATATTTCTAGTACATATGAAAAAGGGTAAAAAAGACAAAAGGACTAAAAGTACAATGTTAGGTGATAGCTCGTCAATGGTTTTGTATAAAGGAATCTATGAGTGCAACAACTGAGTTAGATCGTGACATGGTGGCTTCAAAGGTTACTAAGATTAATAAGGGATACCATAAGTATTAGTAGGAGGCTAAAAGAGAAGTACTCGACCAGTAAAAGCCTATGCTTTGACACTTCGTAGGAAGTTCTCAACAGCTAAAGGTACAAGTAGGATTTAATGTGAAAGGCCTTAGTTCACAACACTTGACACAGAAGCTTTAGCAAGAGAGTAGTTAGCATCAATATAAAGGATAGACCAGAGCAGGGTATACTAACCCGAAGCACTTAAGCAGTTTAACCACCATTCTTCTATGTATGGCTTCTCATCTTCGACAAGTTGACGAGAGAGAATTCTCCTAGTGAGGGACTAAAGGCCATAAGGCATGTGCGAGTAAGTGGGTCAAAGGTTGGTAACTCATCAACTCTTCGAGGTTGTTGAAGATTTGCCTTGAAATCATGGTCTTCATCTGCATTAGGTACATAGGGCATCAAGTTGGTGACATTGAATGTGGTAAATATGCTATACCCCTTAGGCAACTCAACCTCATAGGCAATTTTCATTGATATGCTTAAGGATCTTATAAGGCCTATCTACTCTAGGAGATAGTTTGTTTGTCTTATTACTAGGGAAGCGTTCTTTGCTAAGGTAGATCCAAACAAAGTCTTTAGGGGTATAAACGACTTACCTCCTTCTTTAATTTCCTTGCTTCTTTTATCAGGCTACAATCTTGGCCAATTGTTCAGTAACCTTTTGATGTAACTTCTAGAACTCCTCAATAAGTTGTAGGCCAGATTGGTTTTCCCTTTGTGTAGTCAAGCTGATAATTAGATTCAAAGGTAAGTTCGGGTTAAGCCTATAAATGACCTCAAACGGTGATCTTCTTGTCAAGTTGTGACTTGAGCAGTTGTAAGTAAATTCAATGATAGGTAAGCATAAATCCTAATTACGTAAATTCTTCCTAACAGCTGTTTGTAGGAGGTTGCTGATTGTCTTATTCACAACTTCGATCTGGCCATTTGTCTGAGGATGGCAAAAAGCACTGAACATGAGCTTATTATCGAGCTTCTTCTACATGGCCTACTGGAAGAAACTCATGAACTTCAAGTCACGATCGAACACAATACTTCTCGACACTCCATAGAATCAAACAATTTTTTGCAGAAAGAGGTTAACGATAAATAAGCATTAATAATTCTATGGTAGGGGATGAGGTAGCGTATCTTACGGAATCGATCGACCATCACCGTAATTAAGTCATGTCTTTTCGGCGTTTGGAGAAGGCCGAGCATGAAATCCATGCTCAAGTTGGTTTATGGGCACTCAGGTATGAGCAGGTGTGTGTACTCTCTATATAACTCCCTACTTCCTTTCATATGTTTACACACTTCGTACTTGTCAAGAATTCAGTGCACATCCTTCATTATCCTAAGTTAGTAGAAATGTTCTTTTAATATTTTAGCCATCCTCTTTCCTCCAAAATGGCTAGCTATGCCTCTAGCATGAGCTTTTTGGATGAGTAGCTCTTTAGTTGATCCACTTAGCACACAAACCTACTTACACTCAAACAGGAACCCTTAACTCAAGTAGAACCCATCTACAACCCCTCCAACATTACAATTGGTCACTAAGGGCCCAAAATACGAATCATGCTCATACTAATCAGGTAAGGTGCCAAATCTAAGTACCTTAGCTTACATTATTGAAATGAAGGTATGACGACAAGAAAGGGCATCAACCATAGTGTTGGTGCCCCTTTTCTTATACCGAATGACATAGTAAAAAGACTTTAGAAATTCAACCCATTTAGCATGATACTGAGAATGTTTTTGTTGCCCTTGGAGATGTTT
Source organism: Lumnitzera littorea (assembly GCA_024138015.1). Lineage (NCBI taxonomy): Eukaryota > Viridiplantae > Streptophyta > Magnoliopsida > Myrtales > Combretaceae > Lumnitzera > Lumnitzera littorea. Next base: position 21,962,938 of record JAMXBB010000008.1, read on the forward strand.
GAGATATTTATGATTGAAGTAGATGGTAAATTCTCTTGGTAATAAGTAATGTTGCCAGTTCCATAGTATCTGAACAAGGGCATAGAACTTCTTGTCATGTGTTGAGTAATTCAGGTCTGCTCCTTTGAGTTTCTTATTGAAATAGACAATGGCGCTCCTGCATAAGGACAGCACCAATGCTAACTTCAGATGCATCACATTCTACCTCAAAAATTTTCTCGAAATATAGTAGGGTGAGTATTGAAGTAGACATCAATTTAGACTTTACATCTTCAAAACTCTTATGAGATTTCTCTGACCACTCAAACTCAGAGTTCTTCCTTACCAGTTCGATTAATGGCACTATTATGGAACTGAAGTTCTAATTGAATCTCCAATAGAATGAAGCCAAACCATGGAAGCTCCTGACTTTGATAGCCTTAGTTAGTATAGGCTACTATAGAATAGCTCTGAATTTCTCATCATTAACTCGGACTCCTTCCTTTAAAACAACATACCCAAAGAATACAACCTTGCTTTGGTAGAATATGTATTTCTTCAAATTGTCAAATAATCTCTTGGGATACAAGATGTCGAATACCGATCTTAAATGCTCAACATAGGTGATGAGGTTGACAATATAGACTAGAATATCATGAAATAAACCACAACACATTTGCCAATCAATGTCATCAGTACATGATTCATGAGCCACATAAAAAGTACTCATGCATTCGTCAAACCAAATGGCATCACCATCTATTAGAATAGACCATCCCTTATCTTGAAGGTTATCTTCCATTCATCTATAAGTCTCATTCATATTTGGTCGTAGCTACTCTTCATATCAATCTTTGAAATGTTGTTGTCGAGCCTGATTTTTCATTTTTCATTTAAAATTAATTTCCCCATTCTTGATTAATACTAAACCCTAACCCATTTAATATTAATCCTCAACTAAAGAAATTGAGAAATTCCAATTTTTTATTGAAAATAATTTTTGGAGTCGCTACCCGACCGAAGTCGGGAAAAGAAAAGAAACCGTAACCAATTGGGTGAATTAGTTACGATTTAACTACCGGTTTTTGATTTTAATTTTAACAAAAAACCAGAGGGTTCCGAATTCGGGGGCTAACCTATTAAATCTTAACGGATACCATTATTTATTTACCGAAATTAGGATTATTTTTTTTTATAATTATAATATTTAAAATAAATAGATAAATAAAAAAATCAAAAGAAAAAGAACCTAAGTTTAACATATTTTATCGTCGCCCCGAAAGTACTTACATACCCGCTAACCGGGATCAGATGATCGTAGTTCTCTAAAAAAGTCCTTAGTGTATTGGTTTATTTTAAGTTTTGAAAACTAATCGAGTTTACGTTATTACTGATTCAATTTATTCAAATAAAAACTAAAGGATCCTAATTCTCAAACTCATTTATTTTTATAAAAAAAAAAAACTCTCTAAAAAGTCCTTTTTAAAAAAAAAAATCTTTTATTAATTTTTATTTTTTTAAAAAAAAATTATTACCTAAATGAGAAATGCTAAAAAAACTAACTTAACGATAAATAAATCTCCAAAGCTAATATATCAATATCTATTTATATACTATGTTATCAATATAAATAAATAAATAACTAATAATAATAATAATAATAATAATTGAACCGAACCTGATGCTATTCGGCTGTACAGTGAAATCATGAACTGTTGAAGTTGGAAAGTTGGAGTGCAGTGCCTAGATTCGTGGCCGCGTGAGAGAGGATGTACGTTCGCTGATTGTTGAAGGCTTTGACTCAATGTTAGATTGCAGATGAATTGAAGGATGCTACTGTTGTGTATGAGCAACGAGTGAGTTGCAATAGGAGTTGCGGACTGTATACGAGTCGTGAATCGTAGCTTGAACTAATGGACTGAAATTAATTATGTGTGTGTGTATTAAATCAATGATCGACAGCGATGGAGTGTGTATGATCGTGGCGAGTCGGGGAGTTTCGCTTAGGAGTGGGTCACGGTGAGTGTGGTCATTCTGTGTGAGAATAGTCGGAGTTGGGTTGCTGTATCGTCACTGGGTAGTGCGGTGTTTGGATCGTGAGTTTGCAGGATTGTGCTCGCTGCTGCTGTTACTATGTTGAGATGTTGTTCGAATCAGGTAATTCTGGATTTTGACGAGGACTTGGTGTGGAGTTTGTTGCTGCTGCGTGGCGTGTTGTGCGTATGGACAATACTAGCGGTCGATGAACTGTGATGAGTTGCTGCTGCTACATGGCGTATTGTGTTTCTAGTTTCTGCAGGGGCTCCTATTCTTTTCTATTCTGTTTCTGTTTTTTTTTTTCTTTTTCTGACTGCGTAAAGTGTTTATATAATCTAACCAAATCATATCATATCATATCTAATTATATCTAATTTGTTAATTAAATTAGATTCAAATTTAATTCAAATCTAATTTAACTAATATTCAT
>JAMXBB010000008.1:21966160-22139701 GCA_024138015.1 Lumnitzera littorea
TTCAAAACTCTTATGAGATTTCTCTGACCACTCAAACTCAGAGTTCTTCCTTACCAGTTCGATTAATGGCACTATTATGGAACTGAAGTTCTAATTGAATCTCCAATAGAATGAAGCCAAACCATGGAAGCTCCTGACTTTGATAGCCTTAGTTAGTATAGGCTACTATAGAATAGCTCTGAATTTCTCATCATTAACTCGGACTCCTTCCTTTAAAACAACATACCCAAAGAATACAACCTTGCTTTGGTAGAATATGTATTTCTTCAAATTGTCAAATAATCTCTTGGGATACAAGATGTCGAATACCGATCTTAAATGCTCAACATAGGTGATGAGGTTGACAATATAGACTAGAATATCATGAAATAAACCACAACACATTTGCCAATCAATGTCATCAGTACATGATTCATGAGCCACATAAAAAGTACTCATGCATTCGTCAAACCAAATGGCATCACCATCTATTAGAATAGACCATCCCTTATCTTGAAGGTTATCTTCCATTCATCTATAAGTCTCATTCATATTTGGTCGTAGCTACTCTTCATATCAATCTTTGAAATGTTGTTGTCGAGCCTGATTTTTCATTTTTCATTTAAAATTAATTTCCCCATTCTTGATTAATACTAAACCCTAACCCATTTAATATTAATCCTCAACTAAAGAAATTGAGAAATTCCAATTTTTTATTGAAAATAATTTTTGGAGTCGCTACCCGACCGAAGTCGGGAAAAGAAAAGAAACCGTAACCAATTGGGTGAATTAGTTACGATTTAACTACCGGTTTTTGATTTTAATTTTAACAAAAAACCAGAGGGTTCCGAATTCGGGGGCTAACCTATTAAATCTTAACGGATACCATTATTTATTTACCGAAATTAGGATTATTTTTTTTTATAATTATAATATTTAAAATAAATAGATAAATAAAAAAATCAAAAGAAAAAGAACCTAAGTTTAACATATTTTATCGTCGCCCCGAAAGTACTTACATACCCGCTAACCGGGATCAGATGATCGTAGTTCTCTAAAAAAGTCCTTAGTGTATTGGTTTATTTTAAGTTTTGAAAACTAATCGAGTTTACGTTATTACTGATTCAATTTATTCAAATAAAAACTAAAGGATCCTAATTCTCAAACTCATTTATTTTTATAAAAAAAAAAAACTCTCTAAAAAGTCCTTTTTAAAAAAAAAAATCTTTTATTAATTTTTATTTTTTTAAAAAAAAATTATTACCTAAATGAGAAATGCTAAAAAAACTAACTTAACGATAAATAAATCTCCAAAGCTAATATATCAATATCTATTTATATACTATGTTATCAATATAAATAAATAAATAACTAATAATAATAATAATAATAATAATTGAACCGAACCTGATGCTATTCGGCTGTACAGTGAAATCATGAACTGTTGAAGTTGGAAAGTTGGAGTGCAGTGCCTAGATTCGTGGCCGCGTGAGAGAGGATGTACGTTCGCTGATTGTTGAAGGCTTTGACTCAATGTTAGATTGCAGATGAATTGAAGGATGCTACTGTTGTGTATGAGCAACGAGTGAGTTGCAATAGGAGTTGCGGACTGTATACGAGTCGTGAATCGTAGCTTGAACTAATGGACTGAAATTAATTATGTGTGTGTGTATTAAATCAATGATCGACAGCGATGGAGTGTGTATGATCGTGGCGAGTCGGGGAGTTTCGCTTAGGAGTGGGTCACGGTGAGTGTGGTCATTCTGTGTGAGAATAGTCGGAGTTGGGTTGCTGTATCGTCACTGGGTAGTGCGGTGTTTGGATCGTGAGTTTGCAGGATTGTGCTCGCTGCTGCTGTTACTATGTTGAGATGTTGTTCGAATCAGGTAATTCTGGATTTTGACGAGGACTTGGTGTGGAGTTTGTTGCTGCTGCGTGGCGTGTTGTGCGTATGGACAATACTAGCGGTCGATGAACTGTGATGAGTTGCTGCTGCTACATGGCGTATTGTGTTTCTAGTTTCTGCAGGGGCTCCTATTCTTTTCTATTCTGTTTCTGTTTTTTTTTTTCTTTTTCTGACTGCGTAAAGTGTTTATATAATCTAACCAAATCATATCATATCATATCTAATTATATCTAATTTGTTAATTAAATTAGATTCAAATTTAATTCAAATCTAATTTAACTAATATTCATATGATTTGATTAGATATGAATCCGATTTTCGTCTCACTTCTACAAAGTTAGAAAAATAAAGATATAAGTGTCTGTTGAGACTCAAACCCATGACCTCCAACTAAATCCACTGCAAATACTCCATTACTTATCCATTAGGCCATTGGCCTGTTCCTTGACATTCATTATAATTAAATTATATTTAAACTATCTAAATCCCTAAACTAAAATTTTTTTAATTAAACTAAAACTAACACTAAAACTAATTATTCCTAATATAAATTACTTCCTAAAACTCTACGAAATTTTAATGATTTCTCCTTTTCTTATTTTTTTAGTATTTTCATTATTTGTTAATTTTTATTATTATATTTTATTTTATTTATTTTTTTATCTTTTTGAATTAAGACCCTTTTTGTAATAAAAATTAAGACTATGGAAGGGCAAAAATTAGGTGTCTACAGCTGCCCCTCTTTGTGGTGAAGTTTGAGCAAAATTTTGCCACAAAGACAAAAGAAACACCGTTTTTGCCTCAAGACGACTCTATCATAAGGAACGTTAAGATACTTGACGAGGATTAGAATGGCAATGGGTAGTGCCTTTGTGAATTGGCGAAAATCTCTAAAATGGAATAACAAGAATCTTAGTCGTGCCCTGATGAGCTGACTAACCAAGGCAGTCAAAACGCCCTTTAAGTTGAATAAGACCTAAAAATATGAAGAAAACTTGGTCGTGTCCTTAATGAGCTGACTAACCAAGGCGGTCAAAACGCCCTTTGAGCTAACTAAGACCTAAAAATTAAAGAAAACTTGGTCGTACCCTTAATGAGCTGACTAACCAAGACAGTTAAAGCGCTACTTGAGCAGGCTAAAACCTAAAAATATGAAGAAAACTTGGATTGGGATAGCGCTCTGTGAGCTTGCTAAATCCCTTGAAGAAATTTTGAGTCGGGTAACATTCTGTGAGTCCGACCGAGAGCCTATGAAACTATAGATTAGGACTATACTCACGAGCTGGCAAGCTCGTTAAGAGATTATAAATTGGGACTGTGGTTTGGGAGCCAGTCAGAAGCTTAGGAAATTTTAGATTGGGATTGCGCTCTATAAGCTGGCTAGATCCTTAAATGAGAATATGAGTCGAAATAGTGCTCCATAAGCTGACTAAAGCGTTAAATCCCTTGAAGAAATTTTGAGTTGGGTAACGTTCTGTGCGTTCAACGATTGGGAGTTGAAGAAACACTAGGACCATACTCTACGAGCTAACTATCTTGCTAAGAAATTGTTTTTAGAAAATAAGTTATTATCCTTAGGGGGAAACCAATTGTCAATGCAATGTTTCATTAGGTTTAGAACTACTTACCTAGTTTCATTAATAGCTCCTAAGTAGTCTCATGTCTTATTGAGCAGTTCGATTAGAACCAACAATTCTGACCCTTACCATTGCTTTGTTTTCATTCTTCTTCTTTCTTCTACTGTCTCTTTCCAAAACCCCCCATCTTCTTCTTCTTCTTCTTCTCTTTCTCTTCTTTTTTTTTTCTATTATTTTCTTTTTCTTTTTCTTTTTTTTTTCTCTCTCTCTCTCTCTTCTTCTTCTTCTTTTTTTTTTTTTTTTTTATAAAAGCAACTTAAGCTTGAAACGAACATAAAGCATATTTTTCTCGAACAAGGATATCTTGTATTTAACTTCCGGTCCAAACATTGGTTTTTCGGGTAGGCATCTGTTCTCAAGTGAGTTTCTACTTACACAATACATGTTACCCTTTTTGAACATGGCCCTATCTTGAAAAATAGGAAACAAATCTTCCTTTCTTTAAGGGGGTTAACGACAATAAAGTATTAAAAGAATTTTTATCAATAGTCATCGCTTCAAATTAAGTGATTATTTTTCTTGTGTTTCTTTGTGTGTAAGGTTTATTTAGGTAGATAATAGAGCAAGAAGTGGGGCCTTTTAGTGGAATGAGAAAAAGAAAGGCTAAGGATATTATCCAATGCTAACGACTACTAAGAATACCAACTTTGCATGTAGAAAATGAAAATGAGACCACAGTAATAGCAAGATTATTTGCAAAAATCTCATTGATGTTCAAGGATAATACATCTTCAATGCATCAGCATTTATTAGGTCCTTCAAATCCGAACCGTCCATTTGAGGCAAGATAACAACTCCCCTAGGCAATACTTTCTTCACAACATAAGGCCCTTTATAATTTGGGGCAAACTTCCCTCTTGAATCAGTTGTGTTAGGCAACGTCTTCCTCAACACCATATCTCCTTGCTCAAAACTTTAGGATCGTACTTTTTTGTTGAAAGCCCTGGCCATTTGTTGCTGATAGCAAATGTTGTGGCATAAAGTTGTCAGCCTCTTTTCATCAATTAGGTTCAACTGCTCAACACGCTTCTTTACCCAATCAGCCTCATTTAACTGAGTTTCCGCGAATATTCTGAGAGACGGGATCTCGACTTCCACTAGCAGTATAGCCTCCATTCCACCTACCAATGAGTAAGGGGTTACCCCTTGTTGATGTTCTTATAGAAGTTCGATAGGCCATGAGTGCAAATGGTAACAGCTCATGCCAATCTCGATATGTAATGGCCACCTTCTTAATAATTCTTTTGATATTCTTATTGGCTGCTTCTACGGCTCCATTCATCTGGGGCTGATAAGGAGTAGAATTTTTATGAATGATCCTGAAGTGTCAGCATAACTCGGACACCAACTTATTATTCAGATTTGTACCGTTGTCAATAATAATTGTTTCTAACGTACCATACCGAGCTAGTATGTCTCTTCTAATGAACTTAACCACCACTCCCTTCGTCACACTAGAGTAAGATGACGCTTCAACCCACTTAGTGAAATAGTTAATAGCTACCAATATAAATCGATACCTGTTAGATGCTTTTGGATTGATTGAGCCAATGGTATCTATTCCCCACATCGAAAAAGGCCATGCTGCTGATAGTGTATACAACTCTTAAGGTGGAGTATTTATCCTGTTCGCATAGATTTGGCATAAATGGTAGCGTCTAACATGTGTGATACAATCCGCTTCTATAGTTGACCAGTAATATCCCATCCTCATGATTTTCTTGGCAAGCATGTAGCCATTCATATTGGGGCCACATACTCCCTCGTGCACTTCTTTCATCAGCATCTCTGCCTTTTTCCCATCTATACATCGTAAAAGCATACCGTCAAACGATCATCGGTATAGCATAGAATCATTCATCAAGTACTGAGCCGCCAATCTTCTAATTAATTTTTTATCCTTCCTCTCTACTCCTTCGGGGTATGTACCATGTTGTAAAAACATTTTGATGTTATGATACCAAGGTTTTTCGTCATATGAACTTTCCATTGCCAAATAAAAAGTAAGCTTTTCCTCAATTTCAATTTTAAGTAGCTGAATTCTACTCCTTTCAATATCTGAATCATTGATGCCAAAGTAGCAAGAGCATCAGCGAACTAGTTTTGAACCCTTGGTACATATACGAAGGTAATTTTTTCAAACTTGGTTATCAACTCGACCAAGTGTTGGCGATAAGGCACTAATTTGGGGTCTTTTGTCTTAAACTCACCCCGAGCTTGGCCTATAATCAACGAGGAATCTCCATACACCTGTAATTCCTGTATCTCCTTAAACAATGCGATTTTGAGTCCCAAAATACACGCCTCGTATTTTACAATGTTATTGGTACATGGGAAAACCAATCTCACAGCCATTGGAAATTGTATACCTCCAGGCGATACCAAAATTGCCCCTACTCTACATCCAGATAGATTAGCTGCTCCATCAAAGAACATTTTCCACCCTGAAGATTTTTCGACTATTTCACCATATGAATCATTTCCCGCTACTAGGATGTCTTCATTAGGAAACTCAATCCGTACTCCTTGAGGGGTATCCTCAGAAGGATTTTTCACCAGTTAATCTGCTAAAGCTTGCCCCTTGACTAAACTTTGGCTTACATACTTAATGTTAAATTCTGTCAGCAACATCTGCCACTTTGAAACTCTACCAATGAGAGCCAGTTTTTTAGCTAAGTATTTCAAAGGATCGTATTGTATTATTAACTCAATCTGACAATACAATGCATATGGTCTGAGTCGATGCATAACCTACACCAATGCACAACAGGTTCTTTCAGCTTCTGAGTATTTTTGCTCCCCTTCGGTAAACTTCTTGCTTAAATAGTAAATGACTCACTCTTTCCCTTCTTCATCCTTCTGGCCAAGCACGGATCCCATGGATTCCGGCATTATGGTCAGGTGCAAGAACAACGACTTTCCAGGTTTAGGTGCTACCAATACTGGAGGTTTCATAAGATATTCTTTGATTTTCGTGAAAGCCTCTTCGCATTCCTCATTCCAGCTGATCTTTGCATTCTTCTTTAACAGCTTAAAAAGAGGGTGGCATTTGTTCGATAACTGTGAAATGAATCGGGCTATGTAATTTAAATGACCCGGCAATCTTCGCACTTCCTTGAGCGTTTGTGGAGGAGGCATGTTAATTATAGCTTTGACCTTATCAGGATCGACTTCAATACCTCTTTGGTTGACTATGAATCCCAACAATTTTCCTGACATCACACCAAAGGTACACTTCTCCAGATTCAATTTCAAGCGGTACTTTCTCAACCTATCAAACAACTTCCTTAGGTTTTCTAAGTGATCTTCCTCCTCTTTGGATTTCGCAATCATATCATCAACATACACTTCTATTTCTTTATGCATCATATCATGAAAAATTGCAACCATGGCCCTCTAATATGTTGCGCCTACATTCTTCAGCCCAAACGGCATCACCTTATAGCAAAATGTTCCCCAAGTCGTAATAAAAGTCGTCTTCATCTTATCTTCTTCAAACATCCGAATCTGATTATATCTCAAAAAACCATCTGTGAAAGAGAATAAATGATTTCCGACGGTGTTATCCACTAAGACATCAATGTGAGGCAATGGAAAATTATCCTTAGGCGTTGCCTAGTTAAGATCTTGAAAGTCTACACATACTCTAACTTTCCCATTCTTCTTCATTACTGGAACAATATTAGCTACCCATTCCAGGTAATCCGACACTTTGATGAATCCGACCTCCAGTAGTTTCTTCACTTCTTCTTTAATTTTTAGCAAGACGTCAGGTTAAAATCTCCTCAATTTTTGCTTTTTTGGTTTGATGTCCTCCTGTATGGGCAAACGGTGGACTACAATCAATGGGTTCAACCCAGGCATATCTTCATACGACCAAGCGAACACATCCTAATACTCGGCTAATAATGCAATCATTTCTGTTTTTTGTTTCTCTTTTAAACTCGCCCCCATCTTTAAATTCTTAGGATTTTCTTCATGCCCTACTTTAATTGTCTCAATCGGTTCATCAATAGTGATTCTACTCAATTCATGTTTTTGCCATTCCTCTTGTATATTACTGTAGTCATCAACATCGCCCCCGACGACTAACCCAGTAGGGCCGAAAGCGATATCGATATTCTCATTTTCTACCTACGTGAGGTATTCTGGTTTTCGCTTGGTTCATTGAATCTGAATGAGAATGTATGAAAAAAATGCATGTAAACAAAAGAGAACTGAAGAGTAACATAGGGAAGAAATGAATTAAGATTTCATTGAATAAATGGAGGTATGGTCTCAAATGAGATAAAGGCTTAACTAATTTTGAACGAAAGGTTCAATGATACATTTAAAATGATGACTATTGAAAATAAAAATTTAGAAAATACTAACTATGGGTCACCCCTTTACCCTAGGGAAGACCTGTTGCAATTTATCGGGATAGAGAACCAGTTGTTTAAATGATGCTGGAACTTAGGTGGCAAGTTTGTTGATCCTTCTTTGTCAGATTCTCGAGCTTGAGTCTCTTCCCGTATGAATGTCTCAGCTAGCAGTGGAAAGGTCATCGAGGCATGGTATAATCTGTTACCTCTCTTGCCCCTCACTTATTTCTTTTGGAATTCTTCCGTTAGGGTAGGATTGTAGCCAAGGCCGTAGGTGCCAATCTGGCCTTCCTTGAATCCCTTCCTTCTATCATCCTCTCTGTTGGGATCGATAATCATGTTTACTTCTTCAAACATTTGTAAACCCAGCTCCTCTTATCCCTCACTTCCTATGTAGCGTATAGCCGTCTCCTTGTAAATTTCATAATCTTGATCTCCCAAAATTGTAATCACCTGGCCATTGGAGATAAACTTCAATTTTTGCTGCAGGCTTGAAGGTATGGCCCCTATTGCATGAATCCAAGGTCTTCCCAGGAGTAGATTGAAAGATCTTGGAATGTCCATAACTTGGAATCAAATAGTAAAGTGCTGAGGGCCAATACTCACAGATAGATCAATCTCTCCTATAATCTCTCTTCTAGAACCATCAAAGGCCTTGATTGTTGTAGAAGAAGGCTTAATTGCAAATGTGCCAATGCCTAGCAAATCTAAAGTGGCGAGTGGGAAGACGTTCAGCGATGATCCATTGTCAATGAGTACCCTGGTGACAATTATGTCATTACTCCTTACCATAATAAAGAGTGGCTTTGTATGTTTGTTCCCTTCCTCACCTAATTCTTCAGCTGAAAATGAAATTTGGTCTATTGCAAGGATCAAATTAGTAACCAGTCCCATCTTCTCAGTTGGAATCTCCCGAGGGACCTTTACTTCATTTAAAGTGCGAAGCAAAGCCTCCCTGTGTGGTTCAGAGGCGATTAACAGGCCCATCAATGATATTTACGCAGGAGTCTTATTGAGTTGATCCATGATTTTATACTCACTTGACTTGATCATTTTGGTAAAGGCCGATAACCCCTTAATGCATTTGGCCGTTGTCTTATCATTTGATTCTCTCGTCATGACTTTCCTCCCCTGCTCCTCTCTTGGGTGATAAATATTTCTTGATCGAGTAATGCCCCTTACTAGAGAACCTGGTTTCTCCTGATTTACCAAGTGATAGTTAAATGGAGCAGCCTTGTAATTTTCTGGTGGCAACGGTACGTGAAATGTATACCTCTTTACTTCTGGAGTCCAGTTGCTAGTATAAAACTTAAAAACCTTAGGCTTCCTATCTAAATCGATGACATTAACAGCACAGTCATCAAAAATCATACCAATCATTGGCCCGTGGTTAAGTAAGGGATTATTGTTAACATTAGGAACTGGGGCTTCCACAAAATCCAACTGCACTGTCCCTTCATCTATCAAGTCCTAAATCTTAGTCTTCAGTCTCCAGCATGCATCAGTCGAATGCCCCACTTGTCCATAGTGGTATTCACACTTTACTGTAGGGTCAAAGAATCTCGGTCAATATCGATCGCTAGGAAGTTCATACCGTATCAAATTATCCCTTCGCAACTTCTCGAAGACTTGACTCAAAGGGACCGGTATCTTGGTAAATTTCCTATAAGTCCTGTTAGTTTGAAACCGATCTTTGTACTATTGCTAGGCGGGAGGTGGATTTGTCTTAAAAGTGACTTGAGCATTTGGTCTAGCGTTTGAATTTACCATACCAACTATAGATTCTTTAAGCTTGCTAGCAGCTGGTCTAGGACCAGATGATGATGCTGGTGGTCTTCTATCTACTGGGTCTTGCAGCTTATCGGAAGAAACGGCACTTTCAATCCTGCACCTAGCCACTACTACTTCAGCAAAATTGGATGAGGCCTTCTCGATGAGATGGGAAAAATAGGGCCTCTCCAAGGTGTTAATGAAAGCCGATGTGAGCTCTTTCTCAGTCATTGGAGTAGAGATTCTTGCAGCTAAGGACCTCCATCTTTGAGTGTATTTTTTGAACGATTCATTATTCTTCTTTCGTAGGGCAACTAAGTCCATCATAGTCGGGGCTACTTCCACATTAAATTTATATTGTTTATAAAATGCTCGAGCAAGTTTCTCTCATGTATTTATCTGATTCAAATCAAGCTGGGCATACCAAGTTAGGGCCGGTCCAGTCAGACTATCCTAAAATGTCTGTACCATGAGTGGATCGTACTGAACATATTTACCCATCTTCCAGACATACAACCTGGTGTGGAGCTTAGGGCAACCCGTCCTGCTATACTTTTCGAATTCCGGTACCTTAAACTTTTTAGGGTATGATCCCATGTCATATGCGGAAAAATCTGTGATCTCTACCTGTTCAAATCCATCACACCTTACAAATGCCTTCATCTTCTCAATGATCTATTGTGTCAATTTCTTTTCCAGTTCTTTCAAGCTGTCCATACTCGGCCCATGGTCGACAAGTCTCGAGGCTACATACATATCAGGTTCGAAGGTCGGGTTGTCTTTCGGGTAAACTCCTTCTAACTCAAATGGGTCTTTTTAATATTCATGTTCTGCTTCAGGGGCTTGTGTATTCTTCCCATAATGGGTTTTGGAACCTTCTTCATTAGCCGGTGTTGTAGCTCGCAGCAAAGTAATGTTATTTGCTAAGAAGCTCATTTGTTTTGCCATCTTTTCCATAGCCCTTTCTATGGAACGAAACCTCAACTCAGAGGGATCATTGCTCTCAAGGTCTCCATCATTTCCTTGAGTGGTGGCCATCTTGGTCTGGGAACGGGTTCTAATTGGACTTCTCTGAAAGACTTGACGTTTAGGAGCTATCTTGAAATTTTACCTGATTTGAATTGAACAACTCAATAAAGGGTTAGTACATATTATATTTTCCATAAAATGCATGTCATACGAGTGCAATGAAAAATCAAGATTTAGGGAGAACCTCTGATGTGGCAAAACCTAACTAACTTTTTATTAATTTTTGCAATTGTGAAGCTTTACACCTCTCATTCTATTCATAAAAAATGAATTCTAATGAAAACATAAAAAACCTAAAATCTAAAATTTAATCTCCTAATGGCTAGTAGGCTTATCCTATAACTTTCTCTTCTTTCAGATCATGGGAGCTTGCTCTTCTTCGCCCTTGGTCCTCTTCAGTTGAGCTTCTAATGCCTTTATCTTCTGATGATACTCTTTGCAATAGCTTTCTAACTCCTGCTCTCTTTTACTCATCCTCTCTAGTTCAGCTTGAACTTCCCCCTTCTCTTTGTTGTCTTCTATATCTTTCAGCTCTTTTAGCTGGTGATAAAGAAATCCTTTGGTTGTCTGACTCCTGGCTGTTATCCTTCTAGTGGTAGGGATGGTCTTTCTCTTACACCAAAGAGCTCAGATGCTCTAAAGCTTGGTTACTTTATCAACCATCATCATGCCGGGGTTAAGGAAGTCCAACAAGATAGCTTCTAATGATGGTCTGGGGATCATGTCCTTAATGAGTCCATTGGCTGAAACGTATGCGGTGTAGAGGTTGAAGCCGATCAGAGGAACCGCTTTGAAGTCTCTACATCCTCTTATCATTTCCTTGCTTACAAACCACCTAGGTGTCAACAACAACTCTTCCACTTTCATACTCTAAAAGTATTGGACCCAGTAGCGACTAGCTATATTTTCTGGCAGCTCGATTCTTTCTCAAAAGATTTGATGAGATCATATTGTTGAGTAAACTCAGCCCGATTAAAATCAAGCTGGTAACTTCCAATGTAGCTAACGAACCAGACTACTAGTAGGACCATATTAGTTTTCAGATCTCCTCATTTCTTTTTCTTAAGATGGTTTAGTGACCGGATCTGCTCGGCCAGAAGGGTTGGGACATATGATTTCCCTTCAAGGAATTAGGCTACGAGTTCTACAATTCTGAAATGGACTCAACGTCTTTCATCAAGGAACAGAATAGTATTGAAGACTACCAGTATAAAAGCGTTGACCCGAAACTGGTGCCATGCTTCTAAATTTACACAAAAAACCTCGTGTTTTTCCCTGTGCTTCAATTTAGTAGAAAACCAGTCCATGACATCCTCTAATCGAATGGTCTTTCCTTGATTTAGAACCCAGTTTATTTCGGTTTTTCTGATTCCCAGTAACTTGTTGAAGATCTTTGGTACTGCAACTTCCAAGTTTGGGACATAAATATCATCTATGATTGTAGGAGCCTATGATAATTGGGAGTATTTTTCTATAATTGGGCTTAGCTGATGTAGGCCCATATAGAAACTGGTGGATTCAGGCTCCTAAAGGTAGACTAAGGCCCGCACTAGAGTGATGTTCACAGGGATCTTCTGTAGAGAGAGGATGGACCCAATCTTATTCTTAATAAACTCCTGTTTATCTTGGCTGAAGAGTCGAAACCAAGTTTGAAGTAGCTTCTGTGGCCAATGCGGTAAGTGCACATGAATGTCTTCAAAAGGCCCTTTACTTGATCCAGCCATGACTAATCAAAATCAAAATTTAAAATTACAATTACAACGTATTCTAAACTTTACATGAAATTATTACAAATTATTTATAAGGGAAGATTTCAATTATAATCACAACTTCACAACTGCCTTTATCAATTTAGGTTCGTCACATCATAGGTTCTTGTGATTTTTTGAAAAAGTTTTCATGTAATATAAAAGGTAGGTTCTAAAGGTCCACAAGTTCTGTAACTACTACATTTTTCAAAGCAATGATTTTGTGGTTACATCTGAACTTGAGTGGGGTAGCTTGATCAGCCCCGGAAGGTGGTTACCCCACAACATCCAAAGCTTACACAATGGCCCCCCTCCTAAGGTCGTAAAACGGCCTGGTTCTGACCATGTTTACTATGCATTTATGATGCAGAAAACAAAGTAAAAGTAAAACCCCCCAAAATTCCCCCTTAAATAAACTGCCACAACAATAAAAAAAATGTTAGTAAAAAACAAATAAATAAAATAAACAAATACATAAAATGACACCTAAGTTTTTATTATTTCATTTTTTTTTTGAAAAATAATCCTATTTTCGGCAACTTCTAGTGGCTAGCCCTCTAGCGATTCCTAGTAAAGTCGCCAAACTGTTGAGCCTGATTTTTTATTTTTTTATTTAAAATTAATTTCCCTATTCTTGATTAATATTAAACCCTAACCCGTTTAATATTAATCCTCGACTAAAGAAATTAAGAAATTCCTATTTTTTATTGAAAATAATTTTTAGAGTCGCTACCTGACCGAAATCGAGAAAAGAAGAGAAACCGTAACCAATTGGGTGGATTGGTTACGATTTAGCTACCGGTCTTTGATTTCAATTTTAACAAAGAACCAGAAGATTCCAAATTCGGAGGCTAACCTATTAAATCCTAACGGGTACCACTATTTATTTATCGAAATTAGGATTATTTTTTTTATAATTATAATAGTTAAAATAAATAGATAAATAAATAAATCAAAAGAAAAAGAACCTAAGTTTAACATATTTTATCGTCGCCCCAAAGGTGCCTACGTTCCCGCTAGCCGGGATCAGACGATCGTAGTTCTCTAAAAAAATCTTTAGTGTATTAGTTTATTTTAAGTTTTGAAAACCAATCCAGTTTATGTTGTTACTGATTCAATTTATTCAAATAAAAACTAAAGGATCCTAATTCTCAAACTCATTTATTTTTATAAAAAAAAAAAAAATCTCTAAAAAGTCCTTTTTAAAAAAAAAAAAATCTTTTACTAATTCTTATTTTTTAATAAAAAGTTATTTCCTAAATGAGAAATGCTAAAAAAACTAACTTAATGATAAATTAATCTCCAAAGCTAATATATCCATATCTATTTATATATTATGTTATCAACATAAATAAATAAATAACTAATAATAATAATAATAATTGAACTGAACCTGATGTTATTCGGCTGTACAGTGAAATCATGAACTGTTGAAGTTGGAAAGTTGGAGTGCAATGCCTGGATTCGTGGCCGCGTGAGAGAGGATGTACGTTCGCTAATTGTTGAAGGCTTTGACTCAATGTTGGATTGTGGATGAACTGAAGGATGCTATTGTTGTGTATGAGCAACGAGTGAGCTGCAACCGGAGTTGCTATCCATGGAGGAGATGTGCATGGATGGACTGCTGCGCGGAGCCACTGATCGGTGAAGCAGTGCATGGGGATTAGATGTAGATAGTGTGTAAGTCGTGAATCGTGGCTTGAACTAATGGACTGAAATTAATTGTGTATGTGTGTATTGAATAATGATCGGCAGCGATGGAGTGTGTTTAATCGTAGTGAGTCGGGTAGTTTTGCTTGGGAGTGGGTTATGGTAAAGTGTGGTCATTCTGTGTGAGAATAGTCAGAGTTGGGCTGCTTCATCGTCACTAGGAAACACGGTGTTCGGATCGGGAGTTTGTAGGATTGCGCTCGCTGCTACTGTTGCTGTGTTGAGCTGCTGTTCGAATCAAGTAATTTTGGATTTCGACGAGGATCTAGCATGGAGTTTGCTGCTGCTGCGTGGCGTGTTAGGTGTGTGGACAGTGCTGACGGTCGATGAACTGCGATGAGTTGCTGCTGCTACGTGGCGTGTTAGGCGTGTGGACAGTGTTGATGCTTGATGAACTGTGATGAGTTGTTTCTGTTGCGTAGCTTATTGTGTTTCTAGTTTCTCTAGGGGCTCCTATTCTTTTCTGTTCTGTTTTTCTTTTTCTTTTTCTTTTTCTAACTGCGTAAAGTGTTTATATAGTCTAACTAAATCATATCATATAATATCTAATTATATCTGATTCGTTAATTAAATTAGATTCAAATTTAATTTAACTAATATTCATATGATTTGATTAGATATGAATCTGATTTTCGTCTCGCTTCTGCAAAATTAGAAAAATAAAGACATAGGTGCCCACTAAGACTCGAACCCATGACCTTTAACTAAATCCACCACAAATACTCCATTACTTATCCGTTAGGTCGTTGGCTTGTGTCTTGACATTCATTACAATTAAATTATATTTAAACTATTTAAATCCCTAAACTAAAAAAATTTTAATTAAACTAAAACTAAAACTAAAACTAACTCTAAAACTAATTATTCCTAATATAAATTACTTCCTAAAAATCTACAAAATTTTTATGATTTCTCCTTTTCTTATTTTTTTTTTTTTTTGTATTTTCATTATTTGTTAATTTTTATTATTATATTTTATTTTTTTTATTTTTTTATCTTTTTGAATTATGACCCTTTTTGTAATAAAAATTAAAACTATAGAAGGGCAAAAATTAAGTGTCTACAATTGCAAGCACCATGCAACTGATCGAGCATATCATCTAACCATAAGATCAAATATCGGTACTTTCTAGCAATTTTGTTTATGGCATGACTGTCAATGTACATTCTCCATGACCTATCTTTCTTTGTTATTAGTACGATTAGTACAGTATAAGGGTTCATGCTCTCATAAACATATCTACAATCCATTAACTTATCTACTTATTTCTTCAACTCGGTTACCTGCTCAGGATTAAGCCTATAGGCGGGTCAGTTCAACAACACTTCTCTAGGCTATGAAGGTAAGTGCAATGTTCAATGCCTCTTAAAGGTCGTAAGCCTTTCAACATCTCAGTAAGAAATAAGTCGGTATACTCCTATAGTAGTGTTAGCACCTTAGTAAGTAAGCTCTTGGCTTCTCTCAACTCTCATAGTTTCCTAACTAAAAGGAGCATACACTCCTTGACCTTGACTTCTCAAGAAAATTGAGCTTGGGAAATCACTAAAGACTCCCACTATAGTAATCTGGCAACCTTCTCTTATGACTCTTGCACTTCCTTTAGACTCATAGGGGTTAGTACAACCTTCCTTCCGTCCTTTTAGAACAAATAGTTGTTCTTATACTCATCGTATAATACTCTCAAGTCAAATAGCCAGGGCCGGCTGAGTAAGATGTGTGAAGTGCACATAGGAAGGACATTATGCAATACCTTGTCCTTGTGTTTATCACCAAGGGTAATCAGTACTCTAATCTACTTGGCAATGGGTAAACCTCCTTTTTCATTAAACCAGTAAATCTTATATGGTTTAGGGTATGGAAGAGCCAGCAACTTTATGGCCTTGACTACTCCTTATGCTATGACATTAGTATAGCTTCTTCCGTCAATAATCAAGGTGAATAGCTTGCCATCCACTTAGCAATGCGTATGGAAGAGATTCTCCCTTCATGCATTCTTGTCAGCCACAAAAGTACTGAAAGATCGTCATACAACAAAATAGTATTCGGCACCATTCTCAGGTGGTGTTATGGCATTAGGGTCTTCTTCAAACTCTTCTAAGATCTGTTCAACTCCCATCTCTTCTACTCTTTCACTTACATTCTTTACTTTGAACAAAGGCTTGTCTCCCTTTATAGTTATGACTCATCAGTTTGGATGTTGACTAGCTACATGTCCATATTCGAAACATTTGGAGCATTTAATTTCTTAGGTCTTCCTGCCTAAGCTACAACTTGGATCTCTTCGAACCTTAGTCTCCTTAGCCTTACCTTTACCTTGGCTCTCTTCAAGTTGGCTCAGCACCTATCCTTAACAATCTGCCTCAAAACTATTAGGTGCTTACCCATTTCCAGTTCGGCTCGATGTATTGCTTCTATTTAGCAACACTAGTCGGCTATTTAGCATTCAGCTAATCTAGTTCCTCCTCTACCTCTTGGCCTTCTATGCCACTTTGATGGTCTCATCTAGAGTCACAAGACTTTATAGCTCTACTATATTACCAATCTCAGTTCTTAGCCCAGAAATAACTGTGCTATAGTTCATATCTCGAGCTTATCAACATTACACCTGATCATGAGCAACTGAAACTCTCAAACGCAGTTGTCCATTGACCTGTTACCTTGTCTTAAGTCTTAAAGATGGAGGAAAGTGTCTTACTCGTAGTGTTTGGAAATAATCCTACTTTTTAGGACTCTCTTCATCTCATTCCATGTTCAGACTTCTCGTTAGGCTCTCAAGCAAACATTCTATAGCTTCTTCCACCACATTACTGCATATTTAGAAAATTCCAACATAGTTACTAATATTCAGACAACATCCTCGTAGTCATAAATGTCAAATATCTTTTCAATCTTCTCTTCCCAATCTAGGTAGTCATTAGCATTAGCAAACTGGTTGAAGCTCTGAATTTGTATATTGAGATGCTTAGCTCCCTTAAGAGATCTAAGCTCACATTCATCTATCCAAACATGTTACTCCTCTTCCTCATACTCTTCGACTTCATCTAACTCAAGTCTCCTTCTTACAACTTTATCGGTACGACAGGGTAGTGCTTGGTTCATAGGAATGGGTTATAGGGCTTGCTACTCACTCCTTTGTTGTCTCGGGCTATCTCTCATTTCTCGTCCCTATTCAATGATAACTCTCTCTTACGGCCTAATCTCTAAGACTTTTTGTATCGAGATAGCTAGATTGGCCATAATAGCAGTAAGGTCTTATATTTGCTCATCAATAGTATGTGGTGTTTATTGAGTAACATAACTACAACCATGAGCATCACTATTGGTATCGTCAATCTCTCCTTGAACACTAAGATTCGACATCCTCAATATAAAGCTTCAAAAGATACTCTTCACAAAAGAAATTTCTACACCTATAGAAAATATCAATCGAACAGTGAACTACAACTTACTCTATTCTTCCTAATGAAAACAGAGTATAACAACAACAAACTAGTAGGAACTATCACAACCTCAAGCTCTAATACCAAGATTATATGATATGCCTAGGAGCTTAATTATCACTAAAGCTTATCATAGGGGATGAGAATCAAATGGGTCCTTTGAAATATTGAAGAAAATAGAATGGGAAGATCAATAAACTGAATACAGTAATTGACGTAAAGCTGCTTGAAGGATATGACTCACCTACGAACACAATACAACATGGCACTTCACTTGATGTGATGCACAAGCTAATGCCAAGGTCTACTCACCATTAATCTTGAGCTACTAGGCAAGACTAGATAAGAGTATATAAAAATGAACTTGGAGAGGAATATCTCGCAAGAACTAAGAATATTCAATATCTGTAAGGAATAATGTCTAATTTTCCTACAAAGAAAAGGGATTACTTATAGTAAGTCCTTAGGATAACATTACAAATAAGGAAAATTACAAAAAGATATACATGAAAAGGAGATTCTTAGTACTTACAAAAAAGAGTAAAAAGGACAAAAGACAAAAGAAATAAAAGTACAATGTCAGTTTAAAAGGACAGGTGGTAACTCATTAATGGTTCCTTACAAAGGAATCTATAGGTACAATAGCTAAGCTAAATCATGATGTAGTAGCCTCAAGCGTTGCCGAGATGAGTAAGGGATACCATAAATATTAGTAAGAGGTTGAAAGAGAAGTACTTAACTTGTAGGAGCCTATGCTTCGGCATTCGGCAAGAAGCTCTCAACAGCTAAAGGTTTTAGTAGGAATTGATGTGTGGGGCCTTGGTTCACATCACTCAACAAAGAGGTATCGGTAAGAGAGTAGTCAATGTTGGTACAAGGGATAGAGCAAAGTAAGGTACCTACCTAGACCTCTCAAGGAGTTTAGCTACCATTCTTCTATGTATAGTTTCTCATCCTTAGTAGGTTGATGAGAGAAAATTCTCCTGGTGAGGGACTGGAGGCATCTCTAATGTGTATGAGAAAGTGGGCTAGAGGTTGGTAACCCATCATAGCTAAACATTTAGATTGAATCTAAAGGATTTGAAAGGGGGCTAAAATGTAGAGGAATAGTATTGTTATGCTAATATATTAGACCAAGCAGATAGTTTATTTGGCTTGATTCCTTAGGCTTTGTGACAAGGCCTAAGGAGTTTGGTTAATTCTTGGGATTATTTAAGGAGTTTGGTGTAATAGGCATAAAACAAGGATCATTCGATCAATTCATCTATCTCTAACATTTCTATGGTATACTCATCTATTCATGAGAAAGACTATTGGCCTTTAGCCATATGCAAGCTCATTCAAGATAATTTTGTAATGAAGAAAACTTTACCCAGTCCATCGATCACAAAGATGATTAAACATATATTATCACGCCCAAGAGCTTATAAGTACTTACCCTCTCCTCTTCATTTGATAATCCAAAGTCAAAGGAATGGTATTCTATCATAAAACCTTTGCTCTCTAAGATCAAATAAGTGTTTATGTAAAGAACAATCTCTTTTACTCAAGAACTATATGGTCAATACACATGGTTTCCTAAACTCACTTGTCACTTGTGCATTTGAGGATTTGATATTGTCTATTTTTCCTCCCTACCATTCTCTCCTAATCATCCCATTAAGGGTCATCTCTATATTGCTACTCTAAGGCTATGGTAACATGGGACTTACATGACAACATGTAACCACTTCATTAGGAACCCCACATTTACAAGAGTTACAAAATTTTTAAGAAAAAAAAAATAGTGTTTCTACTTTAAATATGATATATTTATGCAAATCTAAAAGTTGTATGGTTTTAAATCTTTGGTCATCATTAGAGAAAATATTATAATTCTAAGAAGAGGGGGAATATAAATCATACGACCTATCCTATTGTGATTTTTGCTAGCTAAATTCTACTCATACCCTTGTAATTTAACTTGTTCAACCATCTCCCACCTTTACCTCCTCATTCTATTATCATATTCAATTTTGGGAAGGGTTTATCATAACTCCTGGTTATACTATTAGTACAACAATATTCATTTTCTACTTCTCTATTATCTCCATTCTTCCAATTCGATGTTTAGTGTTTTTTCCCCTAACCACATTGTTTTTATAAGGACAATATGTAAATTTAGAATAAATACTAGCTATCTTCCTTCTTGATTTTGTGCTTTAGAATTTATTATCTAATGTGACTATAATGTGCTAGAACCTAGAATACTACAATCTATTACGTGTCCCTAGTAACTACTATCACATCAGACGTAAATTTTTAATAAAATCTCTAAAATACCTATTGTAATCTCCAATTAGTCTTAATAAAATTTAATCTTCAAAAGAATTAAGAGATAACCCTTAAATAAAAATTATAAAATCCCAAATAAAAATTTAGTAATTTATACAATGAAATTTTAATTAATTGTACTTATATATCTTCTTTATTCTAGTTGCCATTCCCCAATATGGTAACTCAATGATGGAATGCATAGCCATCTAACCTTAAAATTTTTACTCAAGTACTAGCACTTGAAAAATTCAAGACTAGGTGAGCTAAAAACAAGTAGGGAATACACAAACACATGTGCATGTGTAGGCATTCACAAATTAACATGCATCTTAAGGAACAACAAATGCAACACTCACCAGTTTATTATCTTTATTTTCAGTTAAACAAACAATATAAAGGTACTTACGACCATTGTACCAATGCATTATCGACCTTTAGCCCACTTACTTATGCATGCCTCAAAGGCATCTAGTCCCTCATTAGGAGAATTCTCTCATCAACCTGCCAAGGACAAGAAATCGTACATGGAAGAATAATGGCCAAACTCCTTAAGAGATCTAAATGGGTATACCTTGGTCTACTCTATTCCTTATGCCAACACCGACTACTCTCTTATTGATGCCTCTTTGTTGACTGATGTGAACTAAGGCCCTACACATTAAATCTAGCTCAGACCTTCAACTGTTGAGAGCTTCCTACCAAGTGCCAAGGCATAAGCTCTTGCTAGCCAAGCACTTCTCTTTCATCCTCCTACTAATACTTACGACATCCCTTACTCATCTTAGCAACCCTTAAGGCCACCACGTCATGATCCAGCTCAACTATTGTGCCCATAGATTCCTTTATATGGAACCATTGACGGGATACCACATTTACTTTTAACTTAACATTATAATTTTATTCCTTTTGTCTTTAGTCCTTTTTACAATTTTTTTATGTATTAAGAATCTCCTTTTCATGTATGTCATTTTGTAATTTTCCTCATTTGTAATGATGCCCTAGAGAGTTACTATAAATAGTTCATTTTCCTTAGAGTTGAATTAGACATTATTCCTTACAGATATTGAATAATCTTAGTCCTTGCAAGATATTCCTCTCCAAGTCCATTTTTATACAGTCTTATCTAATCTTGCCGAGTAGCTTAAGATTAGTGGCAAGTAAACTTTGGCATTAGCTTATGTATTACATTAAGTGAAGTGCTAAGTCATGTTGTGTTCGTAGGTGAATCATATCCTTTGAGTAGCTTCACATCAACTACTGTATTCAATTTGCCAACCTTCCCATTTTATTTTCTTTGGTATTTCAAAGTACCCATTTGGTTCTTATCCCCTACGGTAAGCCGTAGTGATAACTAAGTGATTCGCTTAAAATATATATATATAAATAAATCACGAATACTCTAGTAAGTATACCAAGTCAGAATCAAGTACTATAAGGAAAGTAAGGTTGTCGATCCCTCAAGGACTAAGAAATTACTAATCCTATATTAGTTCTCATCAATATTTAGGCAATCAAAATTAAATTAACTAATCCAATAATTACTCTAAAACAATTGAAAAGAAAATAACTATGAAAAATATAAAATTAAGCAATCAATTAAGAATTGTGGGAAAACAGAATCCATCCTAGATTATGCCAATCAAATTGTTATCATGTTCTATAGATTAATAGCTATATGGTCGTTTAAGTGAAATTATTATACCTTAAAACTTAAGGATTTAAAATTCTAATTAATTAGTCAACTTCTACATCTTCCAATTAATAGTAGACTCTAAATTACAATCATATATCTCCTATTACTATAATTGTCTAATGTCTTAAATCAATTATCCGTAATGTCATAGTAAATAATCAATCGCTGAACATCGCATTAATTTCTAGATAATTTCTAATTAATTCAATTAACTCTGCTTCCACATTGATTAATGAAATCAATTAAGGATTTCTAACAAACCTAATATCAACTCCAGTATCATTAGGGTTCCTAACAATTACAATCAATTGAACAATTATAATCGAAATCATAGAAGTTGCAATAATGAATCATCCATATATCTCTTAATCCTATAACATGAACACAATCATCATCTTAGCTATCTAGGGTTTCATCAATTCCCACAAATAAATTTAGCCAACCATGGATTTGGAAACAAAAAAACAAATACTAATTGAAATTGCAAGGAAATTCATAATTAAAATTATAAGTAATTCACAAAATTGCATAAGAATAATTGAAATAGATATCACCAATTCTATATTGGAAAATATAATCTTTAATTGCAATTTTAACTTAGTCTCCACAATAAAAGCAAAATCTTCTCAATGATCCAAGCGATTCTCTCAAAAAATTCTTTAAAAACTATCTAAAGACTATTCTACGACTCTCGAAGTCTAAGGAAAGTGTGTTTAAAGGTCTCTAAAATGATGAAACATAAGTTATTTACAAGAAAAATTAGGGTTGACTCACGTAAAACTTCCTTTTCATGAAGGCTGGCAATGTAAGAACAAGGCTGGCTGTTAGGCTTACGGCATAAACATCAAGCCTGAAGGTGTACATTGTAAGCCAGCTACCTTGAATTCCAACTTGTGTATGTTGATTTGGACTTCGTTCCTTTGCATAAAACTCCTCTAAATCATCCATAATTCCACTCTTGAATCCTCTAATTCCTAAAATGTCCAAATGAAAATAATTAAGTACCATTTCTTAATGATTTCTATAAAATCAATAATTATTCTCTCTTAATTTGCACTTTAAAACATGAAAAATTTGCCTTTATCACTAAGCTCCTAAGCACATCATACAATCCTAGTATCAGAGCTTAAAGTTATGACCGAGAGTTGTGTTGTGATAGTTCCTACTTGTTTGTTGTTGTTACACTCTATTTTCATTTAGAAGAATAAAGTAAGTTACGGTTTACTGCTCGATTGGTATTTTCTATGAGTATGGGAATTTCGTGTGTAAAGAGTCTTTTCTAAAGCTTTGTATTGAGGATATTGAATCTTAGTGTTCAAGGAGAGATTAACGATGCTGAGAGTGATGTTTATGGTCGTAATCATGTTACCTAACAAACATAAAATACTACTGACGAGCAGATATAGGACTTTGCCACTATTATGGCCAATCTAGCTGCCTTGGTATAAAGAGACTTAGAGATTGGGCCATGAGAGAATATTTTCATTGAACAAGGTAGAGAAATAAGTGATAAGGCGAGACGACATATGAATGAGTAGTAAGCACCAAAACCCATTCTTATGAACTAAGCACCATTTTGTTATACTGATAAAGTTACGAGAAGGAAACTTGAGTTGGATGAAGTCGAGGAGTATGAGAAAGAGGATCAATATGTTAGGATAGATGAACGTGAGCTTAGAGCTCTTAAGGGAACTAAGCATCTCAAGGTACAAATTTCGAGCTTCAACAGGTCTAGTAGTGCTAATGACTACTTAGACTAGGAAGAGAAGATTGAAAAGATATTTAACTTTTATGACTATGAGGATGTTGTCCGAATACGAGTGGCTGTGTTAGAATTTTCTAGATATGCAGTAATGTGGTGGAAGAAGCTGTAGAATATTCGCTTGAGAGCTTGATGCGAAGTTCAAACATGGAATGAGATGAAGAGAGTCTTGATAAGTAGGTTTGTCCCTAAAAATTATAAGCAAAACACTTTCTACTGTCTCCAAGACTTAAGACAAGGTAATAGGTTAGTAGACAACTATGTTCGAGAGTTTTAGTTGCTCATGATCTGATGTGATGTTGGCGAGTCTGAGACATGAACTATAGTACGGTTCATTTTTAGGCTAAGAACTAAGATTGGTAACATAGTGGAGCTATAGAGTCTTACGACTTTAAATGAGACCATCAAAAAGGCATAGAGGGTCAAGAGGCAAAGGAGAAACTAGTTTAGTTGAGTGTCGAATAGCTAACTAGTGTTACCAAACAGAAGTAGCATGTTAAGCCAAATTGAAAATGACTGAGCACCCAATAGTTTTGAAGCGGACTGCCAAGGACAAGTGTTAAGCTAACTTAAAGAGAGCCAAGGTAAAGGTGAGGCCGAGGAAACTGAGGTTCGAAGAGATCCAAGTCAAAGCTCAGGTAGGAAGACCCAAGAAATTAAATGTTTCAAATGTCTCGAATATGGACATGTGGCTAGTCAATGTCTAAACCAACGAGTCATGACTATAAAAGGAGACAAGCCCTAGTTCGAAGTAGAGAGTGAGAGCAAAGGAGACGAAGGGATAGGAGTTGAACAGATGTTGGAAGAGTTTCATGAAGACCCCAATGCTATAACATCACTTGAGAATGGTGCCAAGTATTGTTTTGTTATATGATGATCTCTCATTACTTTTGTAGTTAACAAGAATGCGCAAAGGGAGAATCTCTTCCATACGTATTGCTGAATGGATGGCAAGCTATGCGCCTTGATCATTGATAGAGGAAACTGTACCAATGTCATAGCATAAGGAATAGTCAAGGCCATGAAGTTGTTGACCCTTTCGTACCTTAAATCGTATAAGATTCACAAACTAAATGAGAAAGGAGGTTTACCCGTTATCGAGTAGGTTAGAGTACCAATTACCTTTGGTTATAGGTACAAGGATGAGGTGTTATGTGATGTCCTTCCATGTGTGCTTCACACATCTTACTCAACCAACTTTGGTTGTTTGACTTAAGAATATTATACAATGGGTATAGGAACACCTACTTATTCTTTAATGATGAAAAGATGGTTGTACTGACCCCTTTGAATTTGAAGGAAGTGCAAGAGTCACAAGAGAAGGTTGCTAGATTACTACAACAGGAGTCCTTAGTGATTTCCTAAGCTCAATTTTCCTGAGAAGTCAAGGTTGAGGAGTATGTGCTCCTTTTAGTCAAGAAACTACTAAAGTTGAGAGAAGCCAATAGCTTAATTGTTGAGGTGCAAACACTACTATAGGAGTATGCTGAACTATTTCTTATCGAGATGCTGAAAGGCTTACTACCTTTAAGAGGCATTTAAGATTGCATTGACCTTAAGCTTAGAGTTATGCTGCCGAACCAACCTTTTATGGGCTTAATCTCGAGTAGGCAGCTGAGTTGAAGAAACAGGTAAAAGAGTTGGTAGATTGTAAATATGTCCATGAGAGTAAGAGCCCTTATATAGTATTAGTTGTACAAGAACTAAAAAAAGATAGGTCATGGCGAATGTGCATTGCTAGTTGTACCATCATCAAAATTACCATTAAGTACTGATATTCGATCCTACAATTGAATGATATGCTCAATGAGTTATATGGTACCCATATCTTTTCAAAGATTGATCTAAAGAGTAGTTACCATCAAATACGAATGAGACTTAGAGATGAATAGAAGACGGCTTTCAAGACAAGGGATAGTCTGCTCAAATGGATGGTGATGCCATTTGTTTGATGAATGTGCCAAGAACTTTTATGTGGCTCATGAATCATGTACTGAGGGCACTGATTGACAAATGTGATGTGGTTTATTTCAATGACATTCTAGTCTATAATGCTGACCTCATCACCCATGTTGAGTATTTAAGATCTGTATTCGACATCCTATATACCAAGAGATTATTTAACAATCTAAAGAAATGCATGTTCTGCCAAAGCAAGGTTATATTCCTTAGGTATATTGTTTCAAAGGAAGGAGTCCAAGTTGATGATGAGAAAGTTAAAGCTACTCTCGAGTGGCCTATGCTGACTAATGCTGCCAAGGTCAGGAGCATCCATGATCTAGCTTCATTTTATCGGAGATTCATTTGGAACTTCAATTCTATAGTAGTGCCATTAACTGAATTGACCAAGAAGAACTCTAAGTTTAAGTGGTCTAAGAAAGCTTAGAAGAGTTTTAAAGATGTAAAGCCTAAATTGACATTTGCTTCAATACTCGCTCTACTAGATTTCAAGGTAGAATGTGACGTGATTGGACTTGGCATTGGTGTTATCCTTATGTAGGAGTACTGACATATTGCCTATTTCAACAAGAAACTCAAAGGAGCTACCTTGAATTATTCGGTATATAACAAAGAGTTCTATACCCTTGTTTGGACATTGCAAAACTAGTAGCATTACTTTTTACCTAGAGAATTCACCATCTATTAAGATCATGAATCTCTCAAACATCTCCGAAGGCAACAAAAACTTTCTCATTGTCATGCCAAATGGGTTAAATTCTTGGAGTCCTTCTGTTACATCATTCAATATAAGAAAGGGAACACCAACACCGTGGCCGATGCCCTTTCTTATCATCATACCCTCATTACAACCATATAAGATATGGTACTTAGATTTAGCACCCTATTCGATCAATATGAGCACGATCCATATTTTAGGCCCTTAGTGACCAAGTGTAACGTTGGAGGTGTTGTATATGGGTTCTACTTGAGTTAAGGGTTCCTGATGAAAGGCAAGTAAGTTTATGTGCCGAGTATATCAACTAGAGAGTTGCTTATCTAAGAAACTCATGCTGGAGGCTTAGCCAGCCATTTTGGAGAAAAGAGGATAGCTGAAATATTGAAAGAACACTTCTACTGACTTAGGATAATGAAGGATGTGTGTCGAGTTCTTGAGAGGTGTGAGGTATGTAAATATGTGAAAGGAAAAAGGGAGCCGTATGTAGAGTACATAACCTTGCCCATACTTGAGCGCCTATGGACCAACCTAAGCATAGATTTCATGCTTGGCCTTCTCTGAATGTGGAGAAGACATGACTCCATTATGGTAGTGGTCAATCGATTCAGCAAGATAAGCAACTTCATCCCCTACCATAGAACTAATGATGCTTTATTTGTCGTTAACATATTTCTGTAAGAAATTATGCTATTGCATGGAGTGCTAAGCAGTATTGTATCTAACCGTGACTCGAAGTTTATGAGTTTCTTCTACAGGACCTTATGGAAGAAGCTCGACACTAAGCTTATATTCAGTTTTTCTTGTCACCCCTAGACATATAGCTAAACCGAAGTTGTGAACAAGATAGTCGACAACCTCCTACGAATAGCTATTGGGAAGAATTCACATGATTGGGATTTATGCCTACTTGTCATTGAGTTTGCTTACAACTACTTAGCTCATAGCTCAATAGAAAGATCACCGTTTGAGGTTGTTTATAGGCTTAACTCGAACTTACCCTTGGATCTAATTATCAGTCTAACCATACAAGGGGAAAGACAATCCAGCTTGCAATGCATCAAAGAGTTCTAGAAGTTACATCAAAAGATTGCCGAACAACTAGCCAAGACTGTATAGCTCGACAAAAGAAGCAAGGAAACTGAGGAAGGAGGCAAGTTGTCTATACCACCAGAGACCTTGTCTGGATCTACCTTAGTAAAGAATGCTTCCTTAGCAAGAGGACAAATAAACTATCCCCTAAAGCAAATGGTCCTTATAAGATCCTTAGGTGTATCAATGAAAATGCCTATGAGGTTAAGCTACTTAAGGGGTATAGTATATCTACCACATTCAATGTCACTGAGCTGACGCCATATATGCCTAATACAAACAAAGACCATGATTTCAGGGAAAATCTTCAATAACCTTGAAGAGTTAATGGGTTATTGATCTTTGGCCCACTTACTTGTGTACGCCTTAAAGGCCTCTAGTCCCTTACCAAGAGAATTCTTTCTCGTCAACTTGCCAAAGATGAGAAACCATACATAAAAGAATGGTAGTTGAACTCCTTGAGAGCTCCAGGTGGGTACAACCTACTCTGCTCCATCCCTTATGCCAACATCGACTGCTCTCTTGCCAAGGCTTCCTTGCTGAGTAATGTGAACCAAGGCCCTACACATCAAATCCTACTCAAACCTTTAGCCATTAAGAGCTTCTTGCTAAGAGATAAAGCATAGGCTCCTACTAACTGAGTACTTCTCTTTGAACCTCTTACTAATACTTACTCATCTCGACAACCCCTAAGGCCACCATGTTATCATCCAACTCAACTACTGTACCCATAGATTCCTTTATATGGAATCATTGATAGCTACTACCTATCCTTTTGTTTTGACATTGTACTTTTATTCCTTTTGTCTTTTTTCCTTTTTATCCCTTTTTCTTATATGATAGAAATCTCCTTTTCATGTATGCCTTTTCGTAATTTTCCTTATTTGCAATGTTACCCTAAGGACTTACTATAAATAGTCCCTTTTCCTTGTAGCTAAATTAAACATTATTCCTTACAGATATTGAATATTCTTGATCCTTAGAAGATATTCCTCTCCAAGTCAATTTTTATACACTCTTATCTACTCTTGCCGAATAGCTCAAGATTAGCAGTAGGTGAACCTTAGCATTAACTTATACATTACATCAAGCAAAGTGCCAAGTTGGGTTATGTTCATAAGTGAGTTATATCTTTCGAGTAGCTATACATCAGCTATAGTATTCAGTTTACCAACCTTCCCATTCTATTTTCTTTGATATTTCGAAGAACCCATTTGGTTCTTATCCCCTATAATAAACTTTAATGATAACTGAGCTCTTAGGCACATCAGGTATACATATATATACATATAAAATACCATATAGTATTGGTATTAGGTCCTCTCCAATACCCAAGAAACCAAGAATCACCTTAGATCTATGGTTTCACTAAAGACAATGTCATACAAGGATCATCAAGATGCCAACCTAAGATCCCTAGTCCTTTTAGTCCCTTTGACCTAGTTAAGTATAAGCAATACATGTATAATTAACGTCTAATAAATAATTAGTCTTGTTAAGCAATTAGCCTAGCAACACAAGCAACAAACAAGTATCCTACACCTAGAATATTGAACAACTGTATTCCATGAGTCATATCATAACTAGTATTATAACTTGATACATTTACATAAAAACTCATCATAATAAATGCTTATCTAGAAACTAAAATTACTACCTATAGTTTTGGTAAGAGTTCCTAATATTTTAGACTTAAGAAAAGCCCTCTAGGATTGTACTCAGCAACATTCTTTATTAAAACCTATGGTCAAGGTTTAACCTATCCATTTATATTAAAACTTGAGAACTATCTATTTGTGCATACTTATACATATATTTATTTATGCATATTAATTCTTTCTATTATTATTATTATTGATAAAAACATTTTCAAAAGTGGTATACAAGTGCAAACTTTCCATTGCTAATCCAAGGGGTTCGTGAGCATGATCACGATAGAATTACGATTTGTGATCCTCTACTTCCCTAGTTTTCATATCTAAAAGACCTTCTTCTCTTTCAAAACATCAAAATTTGACAATTTCATAGCAACAATTTTTCTTTTCCCTTATTCCATAGTAGCATGAATAGTCTAGTATATTACTAATTAACATCTTTATTATTCCATTAGACTAATGATTCCAAAACCATAATTTCATGTGTCTTATTATATCAACTTCTTTTATACCTTTACAACAACTCTCTCTTTATTTCCTTTGATCTATTGTAAGATCAATCCACATTAACCTAAAGCTAACATATTTAGTCAATAACAATTTAAAGCCCTAAATTTTCATAACAAAAAGATTTCAAATGGATCAATCTTTTCTTCAATTTTCTTAGCATCTTAATTCATCCAATACTATCTCCAAATTACAAGTAAATCAATATTACTCCCAAACTTAAGGATTTCATTGCATCATTTTTGGTTAAATTACATATGTTATCATAATGTAGATGCCAAAAGTTAGTAATTTTATAATAGATTTTAAATTGAGTTCTTGTGATAACAATAAAATTGGTGTTTAGATTCTTAGTTGAGATTAATTTTAAAACTCTAATCCTTTACGATACATTTACTTCATTGAATAAAATAAGGCCGTAATGAAATTGTAATTCACATGGAATGGAATAAAACTGTAATAAGACCATCATGTGTATTACCTTGTTTAGTTGGATATCATTGAATTAAAATTCTTTTCTTAGTTTACACGAAATACAACTTGGAATAATTATGAAAAGATAAAAATAGCCCTTATGATATGAAACTGAAACCCAATTTACTGCCCCTTTTACATCAGATTAATCAAGAACCCTAACCCCCAACTAAAATCCTAATTTCAAATTAGAAATCAAAATTTGATGAATAATTGATTCCCTAAACAATGACATGGAACATAGGAACTTTCTCTACCATTTTCGAGTTGATCATATGGAACATAAGAACTTCCTTCTTTAGCCAATCATGAACTTTTTGTCATTTTGCTACATTCTCACACTCCTCTCAAGAGAGACTCTTAAACTTTCTCTTCTCCACATTCTTACACTTCTAACCATAGTGACTCATAAACTTTTGTCTCCCCTAATTGAGTTTATGACAGAAGAGATGGCTAGAGATGGAGACTTAGATAGAGATAGAGGAAAAGAGAGAGGGAGTATAAAAGAGAAAGATCAATCAAGAGATTGAGAGAGAAGGATCGATGATAGAGGGGATAGAGGGAAAGGAGGGATTTGATGAAGAAGATGATAAAGGAGATAAAGAGTAGGAGGATTCGATTACGAATAAGATGATAGAGGGAGGGAGGGGGGGTAGGGGGTAAGGATCTTTGTTTTAATGGGGGTGTTTTAGGAAGAAGGAGAAACAAATGGCTTAGTAATTATAATTCGTGGGTTGGATGTAGGAATGCCTATGCAAAAATTTTAAGAATCAAAATTCATTGGGAATCACTATTACATCGACTAAAAACTAACTAAACATGGTAATAGAAGTTATGTTAGGAATAAGAGGGGAATAGAATTGTCATTTCCCCTAAGTAAACAGGCCATTAGAGTTAAACACCAATCACCAAGATCCCAAATTAGAAAATCTCCTCATTTGAGCAATAAATCATGACTTAAAATGTTATTCCCAAAAAAATAAATAAATAAATAAACTCAATTTAAGGAGCAAATCATTTCCTTCTTTTATGGACCTCCATGAACACCTAATTGTATCCTTAAAACCTCTTGTAATACTAGTCAAACCTTCTTAGGGGGTGACTGTAAGAAATGAAGGAAAGATCTTCTTTTTCCTTTCCTTTTATCCTTAGGTTATCTTACTGAATAAAAATATGGTAACTTGATGTGACCCTCCTAAAACAAGCCAATCTGCAATTAGATTGAAATTAATCCTATCATAACTGTAAATAAAGGATTTAAAATAAAAGAATATTTTATTAGATTACTCTTTGTTTTAAAATCATTTTATAGGGCATTTTGGTGACAATAAAACATATAGACTGATATGACAATATAAATCATATTATTCTACTATATCTATATAGATGTACTTAATGAAAATTTGACCTAAAAATAAAAAAAGTCCTCTTATCATGCATGATCTTAGTGCCAAATTAAAGAAACATAAGCCTAACTAGCTTAGTCCAATTTCTTTTGTATCTAATGCTTTATCTCACTCAATTAATTTTGGTTTATGACCTTTCAATCAAAAATAATTTATTTAATCCACCTTGATATTTCAATGAATTTTTAACTCCAAACCAAGTGACCACTTTACTATAATTACACTTCCCTCTTAGGCATCTACTCTTATAACACTTAATAATGTTCTTCTTATTACCTGATGCTTTAAGATAAATCTCCTTAATCTACAGTAAATCTAAATCTACGTATGCAAACATATCTCTTCGTTTTAAAATCTAAATCAAGTGTACAAATCCATAATGCATATGTGATTGTTTGTTTAGTTCATTAGAGCAATTCAAATTTGATTAGATCTTACTTTGGCCATGAAGTCAATTCACTTATGCCTAACTAGGTGTCTTAGGATAAGCAATCTCTATTCAAGGGATGAATGCATTTCAACTTAACTCACTATTGACATTCAAAAGTGATTTGTGTCATCCATAATCACTGGCTAGATAATTGCTCATGGATGAACCACATTTTATTCAAATCAAAGTGTCATATTTTACATATTAAGCGTATGACAATCTTAATTCTAAGGATTAGCCACATCAATTCATTAGGGATGGAACTAAAGAAGCTTGAATATGCTATCTCGTAAAATGTCACTCATACTTTATAACTTGTCACTTTAGGCTATTGTACTTATTTTTCTTGAACTTAATTCCTTAACTAGTGAGATATACATGAATCAAATCAACATATATGATGATCTCTTCCCCATCTTCCCATTAGGTAATCAATTGATAATGCATCACTTTGAAATTAGTATAATGTTGGTGAACCCTCGTGAATAACCAACTACACTCAATATATGGCATCATACGTTAATTACATGGGATCTTATCATATATATGTGTTGGCAAAAACGTACATAATAAATTTAAAAATGATATATATGCCTATTAAACTCTAAAGGATCCTTTGTTTAATGTCTCGATATTATGTACACCAAAAACAAATTAACCCATTTCACTTATTGAAACATTTAGTTATTCTTTCTATTAGTTTATTGATTCTATAATTAATAATAAATTTGTAATTGGTACTCCTTAGGTTTCTGCTTTTTATTTGAATTTTCCTTCTATTATATTAGCAATCCTTTATTATTTACATTAATTAAACATATTGTAGAAGTGATATTTGATCATTTTCATTGAAAGTATATCTAATAGAGTTAACAAATTGATTTGTCTCATCTATGAATTGTTTTCACATCACAAATTGTGTAATCTATCACAACAAATACATCTAAATTACCATTATATTATACTCATATTATTTCAATTATTACCTTGAACAATTATATGATTATATACATGTATATTAATTTATTTATAAATAGTTAATTATTTGTTTATGATATATGCATATGTATAGCTACATGTATATATGTTCACATATGTATATTGAAATTATAAAGATCATTTATGTATGAATATATGTTGTTGTATATACATATATATAATATGCATGTAACTATGTATAATCACACGTATATATATTGACAATGTATAATATGTATGTATATATATACATATGATCACATAAAAAAATTGATAATGAAAGGTAATCAATGGAATTTACAAAAGATTTATAAATATGACTTTAAATGTAATAGCATATGTAAACGTACATGTACATTAATTTTGCTCCATCTTACTGTTATAATTATACATGATATATATACATAAGATAAATTGCATAAATATAGTATATGTGTTATTTCTTTTTTACATACATAAAATATAATTCCTTTTAAAGCCCTTGTTATTATTTAACTCTAACATTTACCCATCAAAATGTCAAAAAAATATATAGGTTTATTCATGATAAGAGGAGCATGATTATGGTAATCTAATGTTACATACTCACTCATATAACTATTTATTATGCATTGCATTAATGTGTACTTGCACAATTATAAATTGGATGGAAGAATGTATGGTTGTTTTTTTTTTTTTTTTAAATTAAAGAGAAGTAAGTTTATTGAACATTCAATGAGAAAGACATAAAGTCTAAAGAGAACAAGAGAGACAATTGGGATGGTAGGTTATCTACCCTAAAATTGCAACTCATCCCATGTTTACCTACAACAGCCAACTAATCAACATAATAGTTTGCTTCACTAAGGACTAAAGAAAATTCACAACATTTAAAATCTTTAAGAAAAGAGAAGATATAAGCAAAAATAGAAAAAGATTTCCATGATAAGGAAGTTCCCCTTAAAAGCTAGTTGATAACAATCCTTGAATCATATTTAATAACACTCTTATGCCATCCTCTACATTTTGCATTTAGCAAGCTTTCACTAACAGCAAATGCTTCAGCCACCTTACTATCCATGTAAGAAATATTTGTTGCAGTCACCTATAGTAGTGAGTCAAATTCACCTATATATACAACATTGATACCAGTTGCTTCTTCTTGAGAAAAAGCCCCATCACTATTTATTTTCACAAAACTCTCTCTAAGCGGTCTCTATATCCGTTGAATCTCTAATTGGCTCCTCACTACATATCATTAACACATAAAATCTATTGCATTTAGCTACTACACAATCTATTTAGTAGCTATAATATATGTCAAAGGATCTAGTAAAGAAGTTTCAAAAATAGCCTTGTTTTGTTGTATCCATATGTTCCAAAGTACAACAGCAACATTTAGGAATATTTGTTATCAATTAGAAGGAGAAAAATTTTGTAGCAAAAAGAAATCTTACACTTTTCTACTCTATTTGTGTCCATATCTTCAATCTTTCCCAATCACATTGACAAAATAAATGTTCAATTGTCTCTTCTCCTTTGCAAAAACAACACTGTGGTGATAAAGCCACCTTCCTACAAAAACAAGTTTTTAGTAATAGTTAGACAGTTTGTACAAAAATGCCAAATATGGTGTTTGAATTTAGAGGGAATATCCAGACTCCATATAAGTTTCTACAACCTTGAATTCACTATATAGGAAGAAGAGGCATTAAGATTAGAAGGGCTAGCATTCCTACTCAAAAGATTATGATAATTTGATTTAATGGAGTAGATTCCATTCTCCTCCTTAGTCTACACTACATGATCAATAGAACAACAAAAAGAGATCTAAATCTTTTTAATAGCTTTGATTTCTTCTTATGACTGTAATGTCCTGCATTAGAAAGATCTTATACCCTACTCTTCCTATGAAGCAACTCACTGACTCTTAACTACTTCAATTTTTGATCTACTTGTCTTTCAGGAAGTTTAAATTCCTTTAAGGAAGGAATCCACCTACTAATCCAAACGTTTAAATTTCTACCTTGCCCAACCCAACATTCCACATAATATCCTTCTCAATAAACTCTCCACTCAGGAGAATACTTTGCCAAACCTATGATGCCTAACCACCTTTCTTTACCTCCAGAAAGTTAGACTTAAGAAAGTATATGGATTTTAAGAATCAGACCTAGAAAGATTCTTGGTTATTCAAAACACACTAGGCCAATTTCCCTAATAGAGATTTATTAAACATAAATAGATCTCTAAATCGTAAGCCTCTAAAATGCTTAGACTTAGTCAAGACATCCCAAATATTATAATGCACTTTATTTCCTCTTTTCGAACTACCGTACCTAAAGTTGGCTACCATACTTGCAACTTCTTAGCACCATCTTTTTGAAAAGCAAAAAACACTCATGGCATATGTAGGCAATGCAAAGGCTATTGCTTTGATCATGATCTCTTTCCCTCTAGTGGATAACAAATTTCCCTTCTAACCTTATAGCTTAGCAGCAATTTTATCCTTTAATGACTCTAAGACCTTATATTTAGATCTACCCCAATTTAAATGATTCCTTAAATATAACTTGGACATGTTTGTAGGATTGATGCCCAAAATACAACAAAGAGCTTCTTTCCTATCAGGAGGGGTAGATGCATTGAAAAAAAAGAGATGACTTTAAGAAGTTCACTTTTTAACCATAGCAAAACAATACATGTTTTGGACATTTTGCAAATTTCTAAGATTTGATTCGGACGCTTTTAGGAAAAACAAGGCATAATTAGCAAAAAGAAGATGAGTCAGTTCAAGGTAGTTTCATTTGACCTTAATGCCTTTTAAATGACCCAAAGCCTTTTCTTTCATGACCAGTTTATAGAAGATATCTACAGCAAGAATAAAGAGGTATGGAGATAATGGATCTCCTTGCCTCAATCCTCTTATTAGCTTGAAGTAGCTCGCTCTATTCCCACTCAACAAGAGATTGAAAGATATTGACATTATACACTCTATGAGCTAAGACACCCACTTTTGAGAGAAACCCATTTTTAACAAAAGAGAGTTCAAGAAATGCCATTTGACTCTATTGTATGCTTTCGCCATGTGAATATTTGAAGCATGAAAAATTAATTTTCCACTTTTATGGATTTTTAAAAAGTGAAAAATTCTGTGTATGACTGTGACATTATCTTGAAAAAGCTAACCAAGGATAAAGGCAATTTAATAAGGTGTAACAATAAATTTAATAATGGATTTCAATCTATTGGGTAGGACTTTTGAGATTATTTTACAAACAAAGTTGTAGAGACTTATGGAACTAAATTGACACACACTTTTGGGATACTAAACTTTTGGAATAAGAACCACATCGGTATTATTAAAAGAGGTGGAAAGTTACTTGTGACTTAGAAATTCTTCACCACCACGATTAAAAAGGAGCCATTTGTAGTCTAGTGTGATTGAAAAAATAAGCCATTAAATTTGTCTAGTCCCAGTGTTTTACTTCCTCTTAACTGAAACATGGTAGTTTTAACTTCCTCATCCTCTACCAACTTTGTTAAGTCATGATTCATACTTAGTGTTACAACCATTTCTATCCCTTCTAGAACCTCATCCACATGAGAACATCCTTTAGAAGTATATAGTCCACTATAGAAATCTAAGAAGGCCTTATTGACTTCACTTTTTGTTTATAGCTACCTTTCATCTTGTCCTTTAATTTCCTTAATTTTATTCTTAATTCTTCTTCTTGCTACACAGTTGTGCAAAAACTGGTATTTTGGTCTCTACATTTTAACCACTCAATTTTAGATCTCTATTTCTAGTAAATTTTAAAATGAAGTTGTTCTCAGACTCATTTTTCTTTTGAGGCATCAAAATTTCCAACCATTTGGGATTGAAACTCCTTAGTTTTCTTATAAAATCTTCAATTTGTCTCTTACTTCTTGTAACTTTATTTTAACTCTATCTAATAAGAGCATCTCTACACTCATTCAATCTCTCCATCAATCTAGAACAATTTGGCATCCTTACATCTCTTTGCTATGCTTCTTGAATCAATACACTACATCCTTCCTCATTTAACCATTTGTCTTCAAACCGAAAATTTTTTCAGTCCCCTTTGTGCTTCATTGGATACCTCCAAAATCAAAGGCGAATGGTTACTGGCCACTATTAGTAACACTTGAATCTAAGATCTAAGAAAATATATCCAATCCACATTACCCAATCCTCTATCAAGCCTCTCTTTAACAAAGACCCCATTAAAACATTTGTTACACCAAGTATAGAGTTGTCCTTGAATGCCTAGGTCTAGTAGCTTATAACCTGAAATCAAAGTACCAAATTCTCACATTTATCGTACTGGTTTGTTTTGTCCTCCACTTTTTTCTAATGAATCAACAATTTCATTTAGATCTCCCATTACTAACCATGGGCCATCAACATCATCTACCACTTTAAGTAATTGATTCCAAAAGCTCATTCTACCTGCAAATTTAAGGCATCCAGCACCAAGTGACTCTACTAACCACCCCTTTTTGTAAGCCTTTCACTTTCATATCAAACATATTCTTATTCGCTACAATAATCTTAACATCCACTTCGTCTTTCCACCATAATGCCAATCCTTTGCTTAGACCAACTGGATCCACATAAGCTGAATTATTGTACCGTAATCATCTTCTTGTTCAATCGATTTTTGACTTCACATTCCAAGATTTCATTAAGAAGATCAAGTGGGGCTTAAATATATAGATAAGGCATTTGATCTCTTCAATTGTCGAAAGCTACCCCAAGCCTTGACAGTTCCAACTAATGGCACTCATGGTGCTTGGGTGGCTATTTGAGGCCAGCTACCAACACATATAGTTAAGATATCACTAGTTTGCAAAACTTGCATTTCTACTAGTTCACTTAAGAATTTGATCTTTCCCTTAAATTTCCTTTTCTTTTGAACTTTTGTATGACTCTTACGCATTACCTTCTTCTTTGCATTTCTCATGAGCATATTATTCTCCATATACACATCCTTGTTTTTTTTTTTTAAATTGGTGGGAAATCTTCTTCTTCTACCAACACATCACCATGACCTCTCTTAATAAATAGTGCTTGCATAGCTTTAGTGATTGGAGAAGGCATGTGAATGGGTTTAGATAGGGAAGAAAAGGGGATGGATGCGATTGGCGGTGCGGACTCATTTTCCTGATTTTGGTTTTCCTTTTTTGGTAAATAAGGAGGCTTCATCTAAGGTAAGGTTTAATTGAGTATTTCTATTAACTAAGTCAGGGGCTTGATGGCTCAACTTGGTTAGGCTAGATGGCTCAGTTCCAAAATAAAGGTTGCTATTTTTGTTTGTCTTAATGATTGGCTCACTGGAAGTGGTTTGGTTTATAGTAGGTATAATGCGCTTTGGTTTTGGGTCCACTACTTGGAGAGAGGGATAAGTAAGGCACATGTCATTCAAAATTAAAGTACGAGACACATCGGTTGTGGAGTTTTGTTTCTATTCTAACTTGATTAATGACTATTTAAGTCATGCAAGTGAGCTTCTACAATTTTGTCAATAATTAGAGATGTTGTAGTTAATACCCATTTTAGGAAAGATGGATTTTGCATCTCTTCTGTCACTAGCCTCAGAAAATTTGCAAATCAAAATTCACTAGCTTGGCTCTGGTTTCCATTTGTAGAATGGTCCACAATCATTAATTCCTTTCCTTTTGAATTACAGAAATTTTGCTCCTGAATTCCGTCCTTACCTTTCTTATTTTCATCTTTATTCTCCAAGTTTAGTTCCTTTGACTTTCCTTCTTTTGTGATATTCTTCTCCAATTGCTTTTGACGGAACGTCGACGGATGCACTAGTGGTTGCACCGCCGTAACTCTGATCGTTTCATTCAAATTCTTCAAAGGAAAGTCTGGATCGGATTTGCTTCGACATTAAGCTTCAACTTGGCCGACAATAACACATGCACAACAAAATTCTGGAAGTCTCTCATATTTCAATCGTAAATGAATCTTTTTATCTATTGATACCTTAATCCATATTTCATTAACTAGGGGCCTCTCTACTAGCTAATTGATCTTAACTCTCAAGAAATTTCTCTCAAGTCTTTGTGCATCTTCATATTCGATGACCTCGCCAATTCTGGACCTATCACTTTTGCGCTTGAAATAGACGTCATGTTGAGGGGTAGACCATGAATTTGAACCTACAGGATTATCTTGCTGAAATCTAGATCCTCTATTTTGAGCGAGTGTTCCCTTCTTAACACCAAAGGAAAGCCTTTAACAATCCAAGGCTCGTTATCTAGAATCTGTTCTAAAGCTTTTTTGTCCTTAGAAATCACTAGATACATATTTTCTCGAATGTGGGACACTTCAACACTTCCATATTTCTCCCAAAGTTTACTAAGGATGTTGATAATACTGACCCTTGGAATTAATTTGTTCGCAATGATTTTGCCCACCAGATGTTGCTTAGACAGGTGTGCCCCAGTTTCCAAATTTGCAATACTCTTCTCCATCGCCTCATCCCACTAAACTACAATTGAATCCATCGAGGCGGTAAAAAACCTAACAATCACAAACCAAACATAACCAAAAGGACTTAAATAAGACAAAAATGTAATAAACAGAGCGACTTCATATATAGAACAAAGCAAAACAAACAAAGAAAATTTCAAGAAATTAAAACCAAAACCACGAGATTCATACAGAAAAAGATCAGACAAAGACACAAGGACCTACCAGAAGGACCTAGACGATTCACCAATTGATGAAAAGAAAACAGAGACAAACAAAGAACACTCGGTAGACCAAAGGGCAAGCCAATGAACAAACAAGAAAAGATCCAAAATGGTTCAAAAGATGGACCGAGAGAAAAACACAAAAAGCTAAAAAGGAAAGAGAATAAAGAAGAAAAGGAAAGAATCGTAGGGAGAAATCGGAAGGATACTCCTTCATCGGCGCACTAAAAGCGAAAGATTCCCCGAGGGCAAATTTCTCTCTCTAAAGAAGAGAGAGAGAGTATGCTTACTCAGGTTCACATTACATTTGTATAATTTGAATCAATATCAAAATTTTTAAAATGGCGTAGACCTTTTACACAATTATATTATATCACTACGTTAATTTACGCCTCGTATGTATCATCCACAAATTATTTTTGTGATTGCCATGTCTACTTTAGATTTAGCATCTAGGATTTTCTTCAAGTATAAACATGTCACTTAATAAGGCCTATCTCTTAAATTTTAATATCTAAAAAATTAAATTATACTATTGAAAAACTACTCTCTTTTTGTCTTCTCGTACATCGGGCACAATCTAATTTTGGTTGCATTTGCGTCCAATATATGCCTATGTAAAATTTTTACTATCCTTTGATATTCTGATATAGCTAACACATATATGAAGCATTAAAAACGGTTAAGCCATTTAGCGTTACGTAATATAACAGAAACAAGACACCATCGTGTTCACATCTCGTTTCCATGTCCATGTTTTAATTTAATCATACGAAATAACTGCAAATCTAGTGCCGTTGGCTGAGACAGGGATGTAGAGTCACGTTATGGTTTGTGGTTTTTTAATATATATATATATATATATTATGTTTATTAG
This sequence comes from Lumnitzera littorea, assembly GCA_024138015.1. Taxonomy (NCBI): domain Eukaryota; kingdom Viridiplantae; phylum Streptophyta; class Magnoliopsida; order Myrtales; family Combretaceae; genus Lumnitzera; species Lumnitzera littorea. Next base: position 22,006,320 of record JAMXBB010000008.1, read on the forward strand.
TAATCTAATTAAAATACAAAGCGATGATATAGCAAGCGTAATTGTTATATTTGATTACATAATCAAGTCAAGTGTTATAGCATATGAAATTAAGTGTAATCGATTCCATTAGAGTCAAATATCTCAAATTAGGAAGCTTATTGCACAATAAAAAAATGAAGGGAAACGGGACAGGGAAGAGAGAGTAAACAACGGGTATATCTCAAATGCATCTGATTCATGGATCTCATTTAGCCATATGGAAGAAGTTTTCCATTTATTGCTACAATTTGATGGCTTGAAAGAGTAAATTGCTCAAGTCATTCGGGGTTTAGTTTTGAAACAAGACTAATGTGAAAAAATATAGCCCAAGTAATCAAATTTGGACCCGAAATTACTCATCAACACAAATTTACAAGGCCTTTTTCTTTATAAATTCGAGAACAATGTCCATTCTATTGCAGTATGATTTACTAGATGAACATTACTATAGAGAGAGCCCAATATCCATTCAATCAAAGCTAGAAAACAACGACAATGGCATCAATCCATACATGAAGAACCTTAACATATGCTATATAGACGTACTAAACTTGTTCTATTTTCTCTCCTTCTGAGGTTCACAAAGACTCGCTCTACAATCCAATTGTTTTGTAGATCCTCCTCAATACAAAACTTCCTTTCCATCTTATTCATGTTAAAAACGATGGCGTCGCTGATCGACAAAATATACCTCAATAAGCTAAAGCCCCACAAACCTTACACCATCTTTTATATATCCGTTGCTTTTGGGTTTTCATCGTTATTGGCAAAGCCAACTAAACAATAAATAGGGACACTGCTGAATTCCCTCATTGCTCTATTCATGACAAGATTGGCCTTTAATAACTTCGTCCCGGCTGTGTTAAAGATGGCTAGTATTATTGCTGATGCAGCCATAATGAAGCATACGAAATCGAGGAGCAGTAAAAGTGAAAATATGTATAAATCAGCGTTATCTAGAAACTGCAGTTGCTGTAAAGCTGGCTGTCCATATTAGAGTTACAATAGCAATGATTAGGTTTATCTCTATTAAGATGTTATCTAGCCTCTGACTTTCTCAAGATAGAATTCCATATTTTTTGTCCTAAGATTATGTGGTTTTATTTTTCTCTTTGACATTTGTTTACAGACTGTTCGAAGAAGAGGTTGTTTCTCCACCTACAGTGGTTGTTATTATTTATTGGACGGTAAAGCGAGCTTCACTGGTGATTTAAAAGTGGATACACAAAAGGAATTCGTAAACACAAATTCTTTTCATATATATATATATATATATATGTATGTATGTATGTATACAAATATACAAACCATATACTGGGATGTACACAACAAATATGTAAGATTTTATCTCCAGTTTTGTGTAGTGTGTGTTTGGAACTCAAACACTAGTTGCCACCTTAATTGGTGGTTTTGCCTACCTTAATTAGGGATGGGTATTTTCTAATACGCCAACGCATGTCTTACTTGTAATAAATTTATCTAAGGAGGCCGAGGATGAGGAGAAGTGAAGGAAGGGAGAGAAGGGAGAGGAGTAAGATAAGTGAAATCATTAATAAAAGAGACCCACATTATGGTTCTGTTTTTTTATTATCTTCTGTTCATTTAATTATTTATTCATTTATTTATCTAATTTTATGTTATTTATTTTGAGGAAACAAATCAGTTATTCTTTTCTCAGGAATTTTCCGAGGAAGGCTTTTCTATGAACAATAACGTATAGCATTATAATATATTATATTCCTATGTTAATAAATATATGTTTAATATACTGAATTTATGACTTGCTAATACGGGAAAAGCTAGAGAAGAAAACTCGCTTTTAGATTGGGAGCCTTGATGAAATGGTTGTTCCATTACATAAGCTTAGTAATTCGGGCAAATGGAAAGGTTCCTCAAATGACTAAAAGCTCTTATCACCAAAAAGCTTTCAAGATTTAGAGTCATAAAAATAATGCCGCGTTATTTTTTAGAAACTTAAAATTCTAGTTTTGAGATATAATGACACACTAAGATGAATTATTTGACTTACAAAATCAATAACATAGATACATATATATAAAGGATACATAAACTCACTAAAAAATACATTATTATCAATCACTGAATATAGGTGAAATATGCTCCTAAAACATTATATTTAGTAATTAAAACCATTTCAACTATTAATATATGCATACTCCTTAATGGGTGGCAAAGGAATCAAGGTAAGAATTGTAAAGGATCCATTAACAAGGTTAATAGCTCAATACATATCTTAGACTTCAAATTATGGTGCATTTAGTGAAGGACACTAAAAAATTAGAACTAAATTTATGAAACCCTATAATTAAGTATCATACATAAATTTTAGGGTATTATAGTACTAGTTTATAAGACTACAATTGTGAGTACCTTGTGAACACATCAAGATAACTTTTGAGCCAAGTAGTTGAAATGGGTCTATTAGTATTTATTGACTTGATTATTCACTACTTTTGATTTGAGATGTTACAAATGATTTCAAAGCTAATCTCCTACCAGTAGATGGACAATTTAAGTTTAGCTCTAATTTAGAGAATATATCCAAGGAGGGTAAGGAGTGTTACTAAGGTTGACTCCACATACAGGTAGTGGATGGCTCGAATCATAAACTAAAAAAGAGAGGAGATCTAAGCCCAATTGTAAGGTAGGTGAGATTATTGGACTCCATGTTTAAGTGCTCTACATGAATTACAAAAGATTGTGATACTAGTTTGTAAAACCATGATTATAAACACCTTATTAACATATGATTATAACTTTTGAGCCAAATAGTTAAAATGAATCCATTAAGCATTTGTTGGCTTAGTTATTCATTTCTTTTGAGTTAAGGCATTACAAAATTAAAACAAGATTTGATTGAATTGATAAAATCAAGTATGCTATGAAGAAATATGGTATCTTACTAATGAACTAGAAGACCAGCAAATCAAGGTTTAAAATACATAAATTTTTACAACTTTAAATCTTGCATTTGAGCATAAATTCAAAAGAAATTAACGAATTTTATATAAAAATTGAGTTTATGCACATGTTGGACTAGCTTGAGCAAAATTCATAGAAATATATGAAGAAGATCCATTTTTAGTTTGATTCGATTGATTTTATCTTAGGCATGCAGGTGCATAAGGGTTACCATGGTCTTGGTATCCCCACTAGTCAATCAAGGGGTTGAAATTGAAGAGTTATGGAAAAGAAGCATGCCAATCAATCAATAGCTTTGGTACTGATGAATTGGTATGCCTTAAAGTATTAAGGGTAAACTAACTAATGAAGCGATCGATTAGGAGTAGAAGCTAGTGTGGGAACAAATAGTGTTAAGATGGATTTCGCCATACCAGTCAATTGATACTATCCTTATCATTTGATCGATAGAAGAAATTAAGGTTAAGGTTTGTTAAACCAAAAACCCTAATCCTAAACACCATGTTTCATTAAAACATGGAGCAAGCAAAAGAGCAGCATGTGTTAATCGATCGATTGGTAGCTTAAATTTATATATGATCTCATTTTAGTAGAAAACAACGAACCATAATTGGGAATTTGTTAAAGGTATAAATTAGTTTTGCATGCTCATTGCTATCTTTACTGTTTCATTACATTATTTATGTTATTTGATACTTGTTCTTGAGATTTGAATGCATGTCTTGTTATTTAAGTTAGATTAAAACTTGTTATCATATTGTTCTTTGTTTGCTTTCTTATTCTTGTTTAGATATCTTGTTATCTTGTTCATTCACAAGTTGCCACTATATTCTTTTGTATTATTATTGTTTTTGTAAAAAATATGAGTGACTAAATGGTTTCTTGTATGTTTGTGATAATGTGAATGTTGTAGTTAATGAATTCTTGTAGTTTTGATATGGGTTCATGTATTTAGTTGGGATTTTGGTGTTTAATATTCTAATTAAACTTATTGAGGTACTTTTAATGATTCTTTTAATGGATTTTCTTGTGATTATGAGACTAAGAGGAGATTAATCTTAGAAAATCTATTGAGAATCAAAAGGACTTGCATGATTATGAGAACAAAAGGAGATTAATCACGTAATTTCCAACATAAGTCAATGGGTTTGTAAAGTATTGATAAATGAATTTTTACAACTATAAGGGTAGGAAGAGATTAAGAGTAGAGATCCTATTGAATTCATACTACTTTATGTGATTTTAGTGAATTAGGATAAGTTATGGGACCAATAGGAGATTAACTCCATAATTTTTAGAACTAAAGCACTTAATTCATGATAGAAAATAAAGTATTTAACTGATCATGAAAGAAAAGGAGACCAAAAGAAAATTTTTCACTAAATTGTTGAGTGAGATGCCTTATACAAAACTGAGCTCAAGTGAATTTCATGAAAATCAAATTAAAAACCATATCTAATGTTCTAACGACATAACTTCACCACTACATAGGAAGCATCTAATAAGCCCACATCTTTAGTATTTGTATTAGTTGTTACTTTTCACTCTCATATTTATTTTCAATTACAACTTATCATTTTCTATTCGATTTGCCTAGATTAGATTAGTAAGTTATAATCTAGTATTTAAACGAGCCATTCTCCTTATAAAAATGACTTAGTGAATATTCACCATTTTTATTACTGCATACAATCCAACACATTATTCAATTAAGATGACATGCTTTCAAAGAATCATCTTTTTTAAAAATTCATTATTTTTGTTCCGTGTTGTAGTCAATTTCTAACACCTTTGCTAGGGACTAACTTATATTTTCAAATTTATTATTTTTCTCATACCTTGTCTCATTGTTAACAACAAATTAAATGCTTAAAGAAATTACATTTTCCTCAAACTTATGATAAATTCAAGAGGAATTGAATCAAATTGCAAATAGCACCAACCTAACATTAACCTCCTACCTCTTATGACTGATATTATAGATTTATATTTGTAGCAATATTAAACAAAATGATGATGTTGGAATAAGTAAGTCTTATAATATCTCAAAGTAATTATTGCCAAATATGATAAAAATAATGATGATGATGATAACAACAACTTCTTATGAATTAAAAGAACATCCATTAGTAACACTAGAGGTATATTTGACAACTTGCACAAGTAATACTAACTAGTTTTCCCTATACATGTATTACAACTATTTATTGAACATAGGTATAATAAACCATTAAAATACTAAATTTAATAAATGAATGTCAAATTAAACTTCAATATTATATGGGACTTTACATTGGACATTACATGGCTCAAATGTGGCTACACTTAAACACCTAATTAATTATATTAACAAAAATCATATGCTTGCAACATAATGCTAGACTGACTCACTCAAAGCCAACTGCATCTCATTCTCATCCCCTAGAAAAGCACACTACGAAACTACTAAAAATCAAGTGACAAAGATTACTGCTCAAAAGGTACATGAAGTTCACTATATAGATGAATAATTGATCTTAGTGCATATCAGTATGTCCATTTTCCTTTTATTTCCTTTACTTTCAATACCATTAATGAAGGGTTGTTTAGTTGAATTGTGCAGTATTAGTAGATTGTCTTACTAATTGATTAAGGAATTGTATGTAATTTGGGATTTTCTATATTTAATTTAGGGCTTTGAACTCATTTTAGAGTTTACTTATTAGGGTTTTAACTAGTGTTTCTGAGTTAAAGATTTCACTTTACAATCATCAAATCATGTTTTGAGTCACCAATGACCTTACATCTTATGTTCTAAGTTAGCATTTTAGGGTTATAGGTATGAGGTTTGAATGGGACTTTTGATTGCCATTTATGGTTTTAGAAGTTTGAATTGTGGTTTCTAAGTGTAGTCTCTTAAGTTCAAGATTAATTATTTCAATAATGCTCAAGATATCTCTTAGGTACTTTTATCACATCTAGCCCCCTTATTTGTTGGGTTTACATTCTCCTTTTCCCCTTTCCTACAATATGTTTTGTCTTTATAAATTCATGGTAGGGATATTGATATCTAAAACTTCAATTATGGTGCATTGGTCGAGGATACTAAATAATTAGCACTAAATTAAAACAACATTTGATTTGATCGATAAATTAAAGCGTGATATGAAAAACTATGGTATCTTACTAATGAACTAAAAGACCTAGCAAATTAAATATTTGAAGAAATAACATTTTCCTCAAAGTTTCCATAGATTTAAGAGGAATTTGAATTAAATTGCAAATAACAACCTAGCCAACATTGACCTCTTATCTCTTATGACCAATACTATGGACTTATATATGTAGTAAATATTAAACAAAACGTATCCATAACATGTAGCATGTAATAGCTTATGAATCTTTCTTTAACAAAATCTAGCTTATTCCTTGTGTCCCTTGAATAGAATGGGAAGTCATTGGATCAACTTGAACGCATTATTAGATTTCTATTTTTAGTTCTTAAGCATTTAGCCTCTTGATAATTTTTCTATTTGTTAAACTTCAATTTTGGAATATGTTGATAGTGAAACTGTCTTGAATAAGGTATATGTAGAACAAATTAATACATAAGTAAGATGAAGAGATACAAACAAAAGGATACTATTGTTAATAAGAAAAGGTAATGACAGCATATATGTGGCTACAAATTATAAATAATGAAAAGCTATTATTAATAGCAAACCACCCTCCCCTCTTTCTCGGTAGCAAAAGGGAAAAAAACATATGTAATAGAAATGAAGTATTCTACATGGACAAAAGTATCAAATTATGAAGTTTATATCAAGTGTTCGATTATTATAATTATCATTGACACTTTCGTAGGCAAATACAAATTAGTGCCATTGTTATAAAGAAACTACCAAAAATCCATAGGAAAGATCTTACAATGGTTTAAAAGTGAACTATGAATTAATAACCGTTGTATTAATTTTGTTTAAATGGATCTACACCACATATTTATCAACCATTTAATTAAGAAAAGTAACATTTTGCTAGATGATGAGAGAAAAAGTTGAAAAAGCTCATCTATGGTTCCATGTCACATTTCTACAACTTTCATAGTTAAAGATTCATACATACACTATGTGTTAGTAGGAAAAACAATGATGCAATTTAGATAATACTCCGACGATCCTTTTCCTTCGTTATCCAACTTAAGATTGCTTTGCAAGTAGACAAACAATTCTCACTTTGAGTAGAAAAATACGAGTGTAACATGATTAAAGCAAAATATGATGAGATTATTAAGATAGTGAATGATTGAAGGATACATTACGACATGGAGGAAATGAGATAAGAGTGTCACGATTAGGGAGAAAGTCGTGGCATTACAAATAAACTGAAAAAACATTAGTGGCTAAGTTACCAAGCCATGGTCTTAAGTTAAGTCTTGATATAAAATCACAAATGAGAATGTTATAAAGTCATATTAATATTGTTTATGACATGCTACATGGGGTAATAGAAGTGGTTTGGTTAGGATTTGATGAGTAAGTGTGTTATTGTGGAGAAGCTCGTTTGGGATACATATATGCAGGTATGTTTGAAAAGTAACCATTAAGTTATTCTTTTTGGTCTATAAAGAACCTAATTTCATTTTCCATAATTTTTCATTTGATTTGGCAAGTGTTTGTTGATTATATTTTCTTATTTATCATTGTAGAGTCATAAAGTTATAGCTCAATTTAGAAACAAGTCATTTCCTTATTTTGATGAGTTGTGTTGTTCTCATTCTTGATCGTCTGTGAATGAAAAAATGTTGGAGGTTATTTGGATGTGGAGGAAGAGACTGCGTAGTAATATCATTTGAACTTGAGTAATGATGAGAATGTATAATATTTTTTTAAGATCAGTAAATATGTATTATGCTCATGAAGACTAAAAAGAACTGGGTTCATTTTTTGTGAATGTCAATGTTGTATCTGCTATTATTGATTTCTTATTATGAGGCTCGAAGGTTCTCACAAATTTATCTATTGTCAAGTAAACATGGATTTCTCTAATCAAAGTTATTCATTACATTCTTCGTATGCCTGATATTGGCACAATTATACTGGATTTCACCCATATTATGAAACTACATTCCTCTTAGCTCTATCATTTTTATCATATTTTGCACAATCATGACACCTCACTACTACAAATTTCACCTATTGGGGCCACCATATCTAGCAAAATTAATTTGTCGAAGCAACTTTAATTTTTTTATTGAAATAAATATGATAGTGGCAATATTTACTAGCCAGTATGCAAAAAATGTTTGCCACTAGATTCTCGGGTCCTAACCAAAATTTTACATATACCAGCTCTTCGACTAAAAATGTTTGCTACTAATTAGAAAACAAATCACCAGTAGCATTTAATATATTTTAGAATATGTATGGCCCTAAAAACTACACCTTCCTTCCTCATTTTACAACCTTCCTTCTTAATTTCACTTTGGTGTTCTTTGTCCACTCTTGGCTAAAACTGCTAATTGCACCTCTTTGTATTACTTTAACTCTTTGGATTCAACATAGCAATTTAGGGATTTTCAACTCGTTGCCATCTTTAAGGTAAGTTATTCTATTTCTTCCTCTCCCACTCACTTTCATAGTGTATATATGTATGCATACGGAGTAGTTATAATTAGTGTGATATTATTGGTGTGTTAAGTTAATGCTTTGATAAACTCATTAAAGTTGTGTAATTGAAGATTATTGATCAGATTATGGATTGTTAGTTTTGATTATACCATAGTTAGGGTTTACGGTTAGGAATTATTGTTTAGGGTTTGATGAGGATTTTTTTGGAGTTGGAAGCGATCCGTATGTTTTTTTATTACTTAGGAATGAAGATTTAGGTCTGCATGTTGCATGGTTGGCCAGATAACATTAGTAGAAATTCTAGTAGTGTTTAAGTAAAAACATCTCAATCAATGGGTACGAGTGTTGAATTTTTTCAAATAAGCTCAACTTTCACAATGGTATGACTATATTAAACTTTGTCACTTTAACCAGGGGAAAAAATGTACATCTTGAATTTACATACTTGAAATTGATTTCTAGTGTATTAATTGTATGTGAGTAGCCTAGTAGCTGAGTGAGATTATAAGAAATCGATTTGGGAATTCTTCCATTTCGGAACTCTCTAGCATTTAAAGGTCTTAAAGGCAATTTCATGTACCTTTTCAACAAGTACATGTTTAGCAAATTGTAATGGTGTCTTAATGTTGATGTGATATAGCTTTTATCATGTCACGTAGAAGTGCTTTTAATTGGTTACAATCCAAAATGATCAAATCATATGATATAAAAACTCATGTCCAATAATACATATGGAAGATAATTCTATTTCTATTATGTTGCAGATTCTTCTACCAAGTTTGATAATACCTACTTATTACTACGATTTCACAAATCCAACATCAGTTAAGTAATCGATAAAGTCTATTATTGATGGTGTCTAATGGGCATAAAATTTTAAAGGTTATTGTTGCTATGTGTAATAAAATATTAACATGGGAAGTCTCTTCAAAGTTTAATTTTCTACATTATTCAATTGGCTTAAGGTCCAACATAGTTGGATTATTCATATAAATCTAGTCTAGTTTATAGCATCTACTACACAAGTATATGTACATTAAAAATAGAGTAAAGTACCATAATCCAATTTATTTATGTTATTTGAAACCATATAAGCAATTGTGAAATCAGTAAGGACATTACTAATGGACACAAGAGGATAATGATTTTCTTACCTTTTTCCTTAGGGCTTTGTTAGCTTCAAACGGCATTAGCTTTTATAGAAATGATGAGGATAATTAATTATTCCCAGCTAAATGAAGATGGTTTGTTCTATTAGTTATAATTTCCTTTTTAATTATAGGATGCAAGGTTTTCACCCTTCTGCGAGAAAAACTAGAAGGAAAAAAAGAAAGTTGAATAGATGATATTTCAATATGTAAGATTGATGAACAAGTTTCAAATGACATAATTAGATTCTATTTTAGGCTTGTAGAGAATTCTTAATTTTTCTAAAATGGTCTAAAAGAAGCTTCTAGTTTTGAAAAAGGGTTAATGGCTTAATTATTTGTTCTTGTTTCCTTTTCACTATAGTGCACTTCATTTTCAAGCTAGAAACTAAAATTTTTCTTACCTTAACTACTGGTCAAATGTGTAAGTCAAAACAATATCGATCAACAAACCGGTTTCTTTGTTTTCCCTGTAATTAGAGTTTTAAGCTCATGAATAGGTTGAGCATATTACCTAACAATTTGAATACTTTTTATTTCATTAATGATAAAAGAAATTCTCAAGAAGTCATTTTGACTTCCCAATCTCAACCTTTATGGATTTTATCAATATTTTTTGGTATTTTAAGAGAGGGAAAATTACTTAATGAGAGTTCGAGGTAATTGTGAAAATCATCCGTTGATTATACATAACAATATTATAAAGGGGTAAATTGAGGAAAACAAGTTAAGAAAATCCATTTCCTATATTTACTAATATTCTCTTGTTTTTTCTGCTTCTTGGTTAGTCTAAACTATTTGAATTAGATAGTTAATGCAAGTGGTTTATTGTTATCTTACTATTAGTTGAGTGTGAAATCTTTTTTTTTTTTTCCCTAGATCTAGTAGTTGCATTAAGAATTGGTTGGTTAAAGTAAAGGACCTTTTGTTGGGACCTTGACGTTATATGAAAATGGATAGGTAAAAAGTTATATAAATATAGATTTTAAAGTGAGTGTTTCTCTTCTTCAAACAAATCCTAATTGTCTTAATAAATTTATACATGAAATTAATGCTTAGAAGAAAAGTCATCACACGTTAAGAAATATAATCTAGTGGTCATAATTGAGAAAGTAATGTTGTGGCAAATATGTTAGCTAGATCGTTACCATCTTCTAGAATGGGATATACATTATGCAAATAACGTAGCATCCCATGAAAAAAAAAATACTATGCAAATATATTGGAATGGAATATAGTATGGAAGATATTGAATTTATTTTCTACCACTATTGCATAGAAAACTTTAGAAAAATGTTGGATTGAAGTTCAACTCTAAAAAAAAATGTATGCGCATGTTTTTTGCAATGTAGATAAAAACATTATGTTATTAATATTCAAAAAGATTGTTTAGATTTAATTAGTATTTCTTAACGTATTCTTTGATGTGATTTTTTTTTGTTTTCATGTTAGATTCTCTTCATTGAAGTTATGAATCTTTTTGTATTTAAAAATCATAGACATATCATGAGCAAGCTTATATTCCTCACTTTTCTAATGATTAGAAAATACTATCTTCCTCCTTCAAGTTTCAATAAGCTTATGCTTCTAATATTTGTTTATATCCTTCGAACCAGTGATTGAAGACATAAAGGTCATTTTGTTGAATTGGAAAAGTTCACTTTTCAAAAGATACACTCATTACACTCAACTGATTGTTATGCTAATAGTATAGGGGGGTATGTATCTAGGACTAATATATTGGAAAATTAGAAACCAAATACAATGGTAACTTGTTAATCTAAGACCTATTCCAATAAAAGAACTCACTGAATGTAATCAATTGTATGAAAACATTTAATTAAATGTTAAAATTCCATATTAATAACAAGTTATCGTTTATGTAAGAAGTTTTAATTAGTTATTAAATCTAAGAAAATCCATGTGATTGTTATTACTCTTCCTTTATGTCCTTTTATATTAATACACACATCATTAACCTAGGTGTTATCATATCCCTTTTCAATTTTAATTTGGGAGCTAAGGTTTACTCTTTCAAGTTTAGTTTATAAATAAACTATAAAGTTTAAATATATAGGATTTTTGAAAGGTTTTTTTTATATATAATGTTATTTGACAATGAAATTTGTTGATTAGTTTAAGAACATGTTATTTTCCAAATGATACATTATAAGCCACGCAAACAATGGACTAATATTATTCAGTAGCACGTTAGAGATGGTAGAAATAGTGTGGTGAAGATTTCCTTCTAATACATAAACGCTATAAATTGAATCCCTTTTTTTACAAAAAGATTTTAACATTGTGAGTCACACGTTAAATTATAACATCGATTAAAGGTCTTTATTTGTTTAGCTTATAAAGAAGTCGGCTATTAGGAATATACTATAAAATTATGCATCTTTGTAAAATTAAAATTGCTCTGTGCTATTAGTTTTTTGCTTGTGTACATGTGTAGGGTTTCTTTTTTTTTTTCTTTTTTCAAATAGAATTTTTATCATTCATGGTTGATACTTGGTTGTGGGATATATCTTAACTGTATGTAATAGCTTCTAAGGTTAAAATGTTATAAGTTTTCCTAAAAAAAAAAAAATCTAAAATGACATGGATAAGTTGAAGTTGTTATAGAAATTACAAATTTAGTTTGATGCTATTTTTATGTGAAATTTTTATTAGTGAAATGATTACAATAATAGATTTATGTATATTTGAAAGTTAGTCACATTGGGTATGAATAGAATGTCAGAGCGAACTTGGCATATGATATATGATAGGCTTTCAAGAGAGTACATTGATGGGATACAAGGTTTCTTACAAGTTGTGTGACATTACAGTCGAGAAGAAGATGGTTTTGCTCCTTGTCCATGTCGTGATTATCTTAATGAATATTAGCATCCAATTGATGTAATTAAGACCCATTTATTTATGAGGGGCATGGCTTGGTCTTACTTAACATGGACATTCCATGGGAAAGATCCAGGACAAACAAATGTTTCAATTCAAGAGGATCATATGACTATAAATGATAAGAATGAGAATACAACTTTAACTTTTGATGATGAAGCGGATAAGGAGATATTGGAAGACATGGCATGTAATGAAAATAAGCCAGGGGATGATGATATGGGTGATGATGTAGAAGTTAATGAGTAGCCTCAAATAATTTATTCGTTTCTACTATCAGAGATTGAACCTTACAAATAGAAATTGTACCTAATTTTGGCGAAGAACTAAATTTGCATAAACTAGATGATCAAAGAACAAGAGAACTTCATGACAAAAGAAAATATTCCTTATTAACAAAAACTAAAGAAAAAAAACAATACTCTTTTTCATACACAACTTCTAGATATAAGATCTATGACATATAAGATGTAATCTGAAGTTTGATCTAAAGTAGCATTGTCAAAGAAGTTTCTAGAAACAAAAATAATACATAGATGAAGGAGAAAAGTGAGAGCATTCATAAAGTTTATATTGATTGTATTTTTAATGTGGCAGTGAAGATTCCATGATTGCAAGGTTAATGAAAGTAAAAAATTAGATGGAAAAAGGATGCAATGAAAGTGAATAACATAGATTCATAACCCATGTAATCTACCGTAACATAGATAACTGGAAAGTCATGGTTATGGGTTGATTGGCATGAGTTTGGTCCTAACATAAAATATGAAGTTTGTATGTTGTTGCTATCATTCTTATCTACTAATGCAGTTTTAGTGATTTTGGAGTTCATTTCTCAACTCCTAGTTGTTGTATTTTTTCTCTTTAATTGTTTGGGAGGTTAATTGGAAAGTCATGGTGATGGGTTGATTGGCATGTGTTTGTTCCTATTGTAAAATATGAGGTTTGTATGTTGTTACTCTCATTCTTATCTACTAAAGCAGTTTTAGTGATTTTGGAGTTCATTTTCTCAACTCTTGGTTGTTGTATTTTTTCTCTTTAATTGTTTGGGAGGTTAAGTTAACATTTCATTTTGACAATTCAATAATAGAACCAATTATTAATACATACTATTCTTATCTAAAAAAGTCATCCGAGTTATCAAGATACATATTAATAGGTTATTAAGTGATTCCATTAAATTAATAGGCTCAATATTATATATTATTAGTAGCAATTGCAATCCTAAGAACAACTTTTACTGTTTGTTGAGTCACTACTGATATCCTAATGACATCTAAAATATTAGAAGGTAAGAAAACCATTTGATTTCAAATATATAACTCATGACATAATTTATAGGTTTGGTTTTCCATTGATTTTACAAGCAATTGTAAAGCTTGGAACATTTGTTTAGTTTATAAGAGAGAGATTATATTATCGTAATCTATATATATCTTTAGAAGATGTATAGTTATGTTATTGCCAAAAGTCAAATTAGGAAATTTCAATGTTATTCCTCTTGCTAATGTTTATTTTAGTGTCATGAAATTTGAAGATGTGTAATTTATTTAAAGTGCCTTCAAAATCTTATCCTACAAACTTTTTTATAGTTTATACCATGACAATTATACATTGAAACATGCAATCTTGAATGGACTTGATTTTGGTTAAGATTATTTAGAATTTTCAATTTGTAAAGTTGTTCTCCTCTATAGTAAGATTTTGTCAATGCTCTCTCCAAGTTAAATTACTATGTTGCCGTTTATTTCTATAGCTTTTCACTACATATTTATCATTTAAAACTCAAATACATGAAAAGACAAAAAGATCTATGTTGCCTATTTTAGGTTAACAACCATGTAAGCTGTTTTGTTCCCTAATGCATTGGCTTGTTTCAAATAATGCTAGTTTTGTTTAGAAGATGATCTTTTGCTTGGAGGAGCAAGGAAGGTTTACTTGCTTGTTGACTTGTACTTAGCACTATCTTAGTGACAATTGTTAGAAACAAAGGCTGATCCTATAGGGAGGTGATATATAAACATGTGCTTTACACTTATCTATTGGAAAGAATTTTTGTAACTCTTCCGGGATTCAAAGATGTCATACATTGTTAACCTTTTTTTTTTTTTTTTAATTTTCAGGAATTTACATCAGACATTGAAGCTTTTGCATATACACATAAGCAAAGGAAAGGGAGGCATGCAAGTGAATGGATTTACATCGATGCAAAACAAGATTATGTAAGAATATCTACTTAAAGTTCAATTTAACTTTCTTCAACTTTTTAAATCAATTTAATAATTTTATTGTAATATATAGGAGAAGATGTTGAAGAAGAAGGTAGATGATGAAGCTCAAGTACAAGAGAAGGGAGGTCTGCCTAAGTCCGATGCTATCATTATTGTAGAGGTCATAGGCTACAAGTCAGGATATTATCGAGGATTAGGATATAGTAGGCCAATTCCACCTCTTATACATATGTTGATATATGAAGAGCAGTATGGATCTTCATTTCAGGCATTTGGCATGTCTATTAGACAGGATGAACTTTATAAGAAGATAGTTAACATGGAGAAAAGATTTGATGATTTTATCTAATTCATACAAGCCCAATTCAACGTACCATGCCTAGTTCATGGCCTACATCATTTCTAAATGTCCAATCTAGTAATCCATCACAACAGCAACCTACCCCTATTGCTTTTCCATAGCCTCCTACTCCACAAGTCGGCTCTTTAGGATTAGCTTGTCAATAGGTTTCTCCATATCAGTTTTTCAACCTACAAGGTCAAGGACAGCTTGTTATGATACCTATGAATTTTGGGCTGAATAATTGCAATTTTTCAACTCCTATGATGCATTGAGGTAGAGAGCAGGGGTCTTTTAGGCTCAATCTAGATTTAGCTACCGGGTGTTCCGTTTAAATTGTGCCCTTTAGTTATGGTTTATGCAAACGCTCATACTTTTTGATGAACAAAATATCTATGTTATTTTCACTTCTAAAATTTTTTTGTTGACTGTTGACTGGTTGCATATGTTTTAGAAACCAGTACTTCTTGAATTAAATAGTTATGATATTTTTACTTTTGTATGTGTATCGATTTACTTATAGTTGAACTATGTGTATCAGTTTACTTATATAATATTTTGTTGAATTATATATCTTTGTTAACCTTATTATGTAATATTTAGTTTAATTTCACTACTATGGTAATTTCTAAAGCGTTGCTATGAATTGTTAAAATATCATATCTATTATTTCATGATAAATAATTATAAGTGATTCCTATATATTTGTTATTTCTCAATGTGAGTACAATTGAAAAGCAACTAATAATATTATTCATTATTGAAGTGAATAAAAATTAAAAATAAAACAAATAAAGAAAAATTAAAAATGAAAATAAGTGAAATAGCAAACAATAAAAAAGTGAAAATAGTGAATTTAATTTGCCATAATAAAGTGATAGTTAACCACATGACACCAAAACTAACTAGCAACAAAAGTTTGCCGCTAACAATTTCTTTAGTAAAAAAGGTTCACTCGTACATTCAATTGGCAAGGGTTTAGGTGGCCAACCATTATTTTGCCTTTGTTAAGAATATGATTTTAGTAGTACAAAGGAAAAAACAAGCATTAAATAGATAAAATGAAAAAAATCAAAATTGTAATTAAAAAGAAAAGAAAAGTCATAGAGATTTTATTCATATGATACAACTAAATACAAAACTAGAATGAAATTGTTATTCCATTTTGACAATGTTTCCTCATCATATTCTATTCCACTCCATTCCTTCATATTCATCTTATAAATTAAACATGATATAAGAGACCAATTCTTATACCACGGATTGTATTTTATTTTCCACTTTTAACATCTCTACTTTCTCTCCTTTTCACGCTTAGCCATAATACAATTTCTCTCGATCACCCCAAACGATTCTCCAACTTCCTTAGTTTTATTTGCTGCGCAGGCATCAACAGTCACTGCATATAGAAAAGGGTAAAAGAATGAAGGGTGTTTCCGCTCCTAATAAATGCTCTCTCTTCATTTTCCATAAAGCACCGGCTATGTCTTATTACAATATTTACAAAATTTTACCAATGTCAACTGTTGTAAGTTGAGGAGACGAGCTTCAGTTTTACACAAAGAGGATGAAGTGTCCGGAAGGGTGGCATGTCATATGATCAAGGTGCTCTTCGTGATGATGGGTAAAAGTATACCTAGTATTACCCAAAATACAGCAGTTCTCTGATGCAATATGAATTTGTCCCAAATCATTTGAAAGACGAGATAGCATCATATGTACGCACCTCACACTCCCCAGGGACAAAGCAGGCACTTAAATGTAAAAGGTTGAATATACTCTCTTCATACTGTAGTGTTAATATTTTGTTGTCCTTGCAGATGGGTTTCTCCATTGCAACATGTCGAAATTGTGGGCACTGCGTACAAATTTGCACGCTCTTCGAAGCAAATTGTCGAAATCTCTTTGAATCACCAAAGGAGGTGATTTCATATTTGGGTTTCTTAACAAATTGATATAGGAATCGATATCATGAACACATGAAGGATTTTGGACATTGAGGAAATCAAGTACAATCTCAGCACCAACATGAGCATGACACAAGCAACTCCAAGGAAATTCGTACCGCCCACCCAAGATCCTAAAGTTTTCATTGAAGAAAACCCCAGGAACCTTTGTTATGGGATCATTAGCGTTCACTATTCTTAGGACTTTAACACCTAATTCTTCGCACCTCTCTTTGAATGCCAAATTACCAGCTCGAGGTCCTCCAAATGAGAAAACAGTGAGAGAGATTTTATTATTGTCCCGGTGACTTGGATTACTATTGTTGCTCCTGCTGCTGATGCTGCGGTTCAATAACCCGAGCTCAGATATATCATATGCTAAAAGAAGCGCTAGAGAGCTTCCCATGCTATGACCAGCAAGGGTGATGCTCATCTGCTCACCTTTATAATCGCTCAACAAACGCGAAATCTCAGAAAGGAGCTGCTCCCGGCAACTTTTCACTCCAAACTTCCAAGTTGTGCTCTCATCCGCCGTATATAGGTTAAGAAACCCAGACTCGACCTTAATGTGGGGTCTAGGGTTCTGTGGATCAAGTCTAGAAGGAGTTAGGGAGCTCATCATGACCGCCATCCATTCAGGATATGTAACGGTGCCTCGAAAAGAAATTAAAATGTCTCTCCTTCCTAATCTCATTACTTCGTCGTCGCATGAAACGGCAACATAACCTATCCACCTCCCACATGAGTCTCCTATGGGGAGATTCACGCTGGGGGTGGCATATATGTACTTGATCACTTCGTAACCTGAATTCTCCAACCCCACTTCTCTCAACAAGCTTTTTTTCCCATGCTTACAGTTCAAGTATCTTTTGGAGTTTGGATCGAGATTAAAGGCCTGATAACAGGCCGATACGAACTTACCATACCGGATAATCTCATCGCGTAGAAGCGGGTGCAATGGATCCAACAAACCATCCCAATTGTTAGAGCCATGAATTTCTCTCCAGAAAGTAGACAAGGTTGTCAATGAGTCCGAGTTATAAGTGGCGGCTGTTTCAATGGCTCTAGTTGATAATTGTGGGTCTAGTACTGAAGCAACAATCACTCTCTGTCTTTGTGTAGAGATAGATCCACTATTGCATGAGGAAGGAGAGGAGGTCGAGGCTGAGACACCATTAATTTCTCTAGGTTTATGAAGGGTATGTCCAAAAAAATGTGTTATAACTTTATTATTTTGTCCTGAGAACAACGTCGTTGTGGTTAAGGGTAAGTTGGTTTTTGCTGCCATGATAAACGAGCAGGCCATCATTAGTGACCTGTCCTCCCACAAAACAGAAGACGCAGGCAAGAGAAAGAGAGGAAGGAGAATATACATCGACGGATTGAAGTGTAGTGCGACTATAAATGGAAATGGGATGGTTCCAGATAAAGATAATCTTGGTTGGTGGGGAGATGCCGCATGCGCGCGCAGAGAGAGACAGAGAGAGAGAGAAGAGAGAAAGAGACAGAGAGAGTGAAACGCACAGATAAGAGAGAATGAAAATTTAAAACATCAAAAGTAACTGTTTGTTTTGACACATTTTTCAATTAATATCAAACAGTTGGAATTTTATCAAAGATATTATCGAAAATAGTATTAAATTAAATCTAATCTCTCTTTCTATTTATTTTACCTAAAAATCGTTTCGTATCTCCCTCCTTATTTATGTTCCTTTTAATGAAAAGGTAGCATAAATTGAGAAAATCCAAATTCCACAATATATTCTTAGGTAAGTTCATTTGCGGTGTGAATCCTAAAAGATGTGAAACCTAAAATAAATGAAACAATATGAATGATGGTTTTAAAAGAGTAAAAAGAAATAAAAAAACAAAAGAAAAAACCGATATAGTAAAGACATGCTAACTAGGATAAATTTGCTTGATCGAAGAACTAGAAAGAAAACGCATATGAATATATATATTAATTAAGGAACTGTGTATATGTGAAAGTAAAATTTTTCCATATAAAATGACAGTATCTAATGATTTTAAGCCATTAAATTCCTTGTACATCCACTTAATGGTGAATTTTTTAACCCTAAAAAACTAAAAAGAAAAAAGAAATTTTAAATGTATAAAAAAGTCAGATGATAATATGGAATTTGAAAAGAATTATTTATTTTCCACAATTGATAAGACAGAAATGGATGAATTCCAATGATGATTGAATAATTTATTCAAACCATAAATCATAAAACCACTAAAAAAATAATAATTGAAATATATTTTGTATCTCATTATTGTAATTGCATTCATTATCCTTATAAGATTCAACATTTTGGATATCCCTAATGGCAGTTGCCTGTATACTAGTTAGCAAACCATAAAAAATAATGTAATAGAAGCTGTTTGAGGAAAAATAGTATAAGGTAAAAACGATCGCCTTATTTAAATATCGATAGATTTTATATGTAAGCTTGAATCTTTTCATTCTCTCATCTAGTTAGCTTAATGAAATATCTTTTATCAACATTAATAAAACATCCTCAATGAAGTTGTATGTCCTCAGATAATCTCTATGGGCAAAAAAAATGAAAAATTATGTGCTGAAGTATACATATTTTATTTATTGAGAAGGCATTTTAGAAAATGTATAAGAGAAAAAGTTATTGTATTGGAAGATCATCATGGACATATAATGAAAATCTCAAAATTGTATCACTAAGCATCGACGTGGCCTATAGTTGTGTAAGATTTATAAATTAAAAACATGTATGTTAAATATTAAATGAATAATCTATTGGAATGGTTCTACTAAGAGCAATGTTGTATGTATGGTTATAAAAACTATTTCATAAAAACTATGAAATTTCATCATACCTGATACAGATTAAAACCTATCATCTTAAATTCAACTACCAGTGAATTAAAGAGCAGCTAAACATACGATGTTTCACTAGTTATTAATACAAACGTTAATTTATTTTTAATAGAAAAAAAAATTAGAATAGGCACAAATACAACTATAGTAACATAAATGTAATATGTATTAAGTAATAATACTTTTGATATGATAAGAAAAGGTTTTCATGTATGACACTTCGTTTTTATATGTTGTCAACCCTAGATATTTTACCTTTTTAAGTAAGACATCCTTTGATTTTATTGACAATTAAATTTGGGAAGATTACGGCTAATTTGTTGAACTAGTGTAGGGCTAGAAATAAAGCAAATTAGCTAAAAAGGTGCTGATAATGCAAAATTAGCATGCATGTTCTATAGCAAATTTGTGCAATTTTGTAAATTAATTTAGTCAATTTCATAGTAATTTAGAGTTTAATCCATTTAATTTTTATTTTTCAAGGACTTTAGAGACATTTGATGAAGCTTTGAAGGCTTTTATTAAGTTTTAGAGCATTTTGGAACTAAAACATTGATCAAGGATTTAAAGTAAGGATTTTAAGTAAGAAACAAAATCTAAGAGAGAACACGATTGAAGACCACAATCATATAGCTGTGGATCCCTTGTCATCAATATCTATCAGATTTTTAAAGGTTTTAAACAAAGTACAAGAATATGCCTCATCATTATGGTTGTATACTTTGGGCATGGACATGCAATAATTTGCAAATTTTCTACTTTTATTAGGTTTGCTATGTAAATTTAGGTCTAACTATTATAAATAAACACTTAAGCCTAGGTTTGCAAAGGGAACCCCTTAAAGTAGAGTCAGTAGGGTAAAAAATTACAAGGGTTGTTATGCTTTTCTTCCTTTATTTATATTATTATGTCTTTATTTTAATTTTCTTAGTAAATCATTATCAAAACCTATATTCTAGTATAACTTTTTATTATTGATATTGAAATTCAATCCGTGATATTTATATATTGCAACTTAATTGTATTGTGAACATTTCATCTTTCATTCTATATATCGGTGATTTAATTATTACTAGAGTCTATTATAGAGTTCATGAGAGTATGTAATATGATTGACTATTATAATTAGATAGAATTAGTTGACTAAAATGTTTAGTAGTTCACTCTTTTCGGATTATGACAACCTAATAGTCGAATTTAAGGGCTTCATGCAATTCTACAATACTTTATAAAGAAGTGATTTTAGAGAGAGTCTCAAGATTAGGAATTGGCTAAGAGATGTAAGTATAGTTAGTTTATAATAAGAATCCCTACGGTCCAATATTGCAATTGAGATTGAATAAGTTATTTAGAACAGGGTAGGAAATAATAATAAAGATCTACTAAGAAACATGTTTTCTCCTTTAATTTAATTTGTTCTTATTGTTGTTCTTGTTCTTATTTTTTCCTTGCTTTTATTTATTTTCCATTTATGTTTATAATTCTATTATTTTTACTATTTGTTATCATAATCTTTACTTTATTATATTTAATTATTTAATTATATCTTTCATTGTAAAAGTTAAGTAATTGGAATAATTCGGGGATGTTATTGCTATTTGATTAGATACCATTCTCATGGAATCGACACTTGGACGTTATTGCTATACATTGTAAAAGATATAATTATTCAATTATATCTTTCATTGTAAAAGTTAAGTAATTGGAATAATTTAAGGACATTATTGCTATTTGATTAGATACTATTCTCATATACATTTCTCATGGAATTGACACTTGGACTCAATCCAAATCTATACTATAACTTAATTAGGTATGCTTGCCTTTACTAAGCCCAGCACAAATTAAGATTTTGACATTGTTGGCAAAACTAGCTTAGAGGATTTACATAAAGCCTAATGATATTTGGGTTCAAGTGCTAAAAAACATATATTTTCCTAAGTTAGAATTTTTTAAGTCAAGGAAGGGGAGTAGATCTATTTAGATTTAGCAAAGTATTTTGGAGGGGAAGGATATGATAAAAGACAATTTTATATGGTAAGTGGGTAAAGGGAATAAGGTAAAGGATTTTTTGAACCCTTAGCTACCTAGATTTCCAAAATTTAAGCTACAAACTTTCAATGATCAACATAGGTCGAATTATCTAAATTTAGATCTCAACCCTTTAAGGGTAAAATAGTTAAAAAATGGTAGTCTATCTAGGTGTAACTTAAGTGATGTATCTTCTATCATCAATGATGAAGAACGGATAGCTATAAATAAGATCTAAGTTTATGACCACCTAGCTGATGGTAGAGTTGTTTAGCCCTATAGTCATGATGGATCATATATAGTGAAATCTGGTTATAATTTGTTATAGTCCATAAAACATGAGTAGACTTTTAGCAATCCCTATTCTTCCCATTAGGTTGACCCTAAGATTTGAAATGTTGTATGGAATATAAATATGCCTCCCAAAATTCAAAACTTTTTGTAAAAGGTCTGTACAATCTCCTTAGCCTACAATTTAAACCTTTTCAAGAGATATTTAAGAAGAGATACTCTTTACTTAATCTATCAACAAGAAGAATCTATAGAGCATGTTATTCTTCAATGTTTAGGGACTCATTATATTTGGTTCTCTATCTTTGGGTATCATGTTGATATGCAAACTATTACTTCCTTAGATTCATGGTTACTTTCTATAGCTCAACTACATATGTCTCAAGAGAGTTTAGGAAAGGATATTCTGTCACGAACTGAGGACGGCCTAGTCGTGGCAGACGCCGTATACTGTACAAAGAACCCCTGATTGGTTACCCTTCCAATCAAGAACTCTTCACACAATATACAAGGCTCTACAACCACTAGTTTCCAAAGAACATCCAGACTCATTTGATATCATTACACAAATATATTTATATAAAATTTAAGTTACAAAGCTTACATTACGTAGCATTTAAGTATGTCTAGGTCTAATATAATAAGATAAACATAAGTACATGAGTAGAAGTCTACATAAACTGTTCTCTCAGTACACATAGCAGCTCGCTCTTGCCCAAATCCCCAGGCTAACCTGTGGCATCCCTCGTCCTGTCTCTACGAACAGGCTACCCTGCAACGAAAGTCTAAAGGGGTGTAAGCCTAAGCTTAGTGAGCAAAACCCTCAGCCACACCACAAGCAAGTTATAAATACATTATATTCAAGCATATGAATGAATGATCAACCAGAATGCCAAACAATACGTATAATTAACTAGTTCATATACGTAACTCAGATTTAACGCCCTCCGAAGTCAGGGTTGGAGTATACACGGCACCAATCAGATCCGGGTATTATACTAGAACTTACTTTACTACGGAACCCCACGTTCCGTACTTATATCAAATAATTCTTTTATTTTCAGAAAAACCCAAGTTCTAATATAATTGTGAGTGGGCCCCCGCAGTCCACACTCACCCCTGAACGGAGGCCTCTAGACTCGACCCTTAGCCAGGCGATTGGCGCCTCCAACGCCTAGTGTTCCCGCGGGCTAGGGTAAGGTCATTTTGTACGAGTGCACCGTACATAACCAAATAAATGAATAATATCAACCCCCGAATGGCCTCTCTTTACCTCCGTGTGATGTGACGGCCGGAATAGTATCCATGCTATGCATGTTAATGCATGTCTCAATTTCTATTTATAGGCCAAGTATAATTAGGTTCAAATTATGCTATGACCATCCAATTGTACACACAATCATTTACTATATTACCATGCAACAACCATAGCATTATCAATATTTAAGATAAATTCACAATTCAAGACATACCAACATACACAGGCATTTTTCCCAATCCCCACACAATCATCAATTATCAATAATATTTAGGTCCACTATCTACAATCACAAAACAAGCATGGAATCATTGGGTAAATACTCACTCGGCCATAGTGATTTGCCCTAATCGTAGTAGTCGATTGGGAGGTCCTCACGCTCCTCAGAGTCACCTGATCATTATGATTTGATAAGACTAGTAAGTAACTAATTTAACTAATACTTCTAAACATTTAATTACCTAATCTACTTAGACTATTATCAACTTTTACCCGGTTAGACTTTATTTTCAATCGTATATAACTTTTTCGTTTCATTTCCGATATTTATGAATTTATAGTCGTTTTTCATCGTTTTCGAACGTATATTCATACGGTAATGTTTGTTTTGGACGTTAAGACTCCTATTTTAAATTATGAACTAATTTTATAGAAATTTTTAGCTATAATACTTAAGTATTGCTACTACTTATATTTATAACCTTTATTCCCTAAATTCTTATAATTAAGGGATTTACTTTGTCATTACTAATTCATGTACTGATTTAGGTATAATCTAGTTTACAAAGTGTATTATGATTTACTACTTTTAGTATCTAATTACCTACATTTTCTTATTTTTCTCATTTTCTAAACTTATGTTTATGTCATTGCTTGCATCATCTTCTCTTTATGCCTTCATATGCTTTTGTCATCTTCTCTTTATGTCCTCATATGCCTATGTCATCATCTACCTCATCTTTTGATTACATAAGCATTACATCATGCTTATGTCACATGTACATGTCTTATGTACATTTATTTCTTACTTTATACTTATGTCTTATACTTATACTTATGTACATATACCTTATACTTATACTTATGTACATATACCTTATACATACATATACTTATACATCTACATATACTTATACCGTATTTATACATGTATTTCTACTCATATACCTATACGGTTGAATACGTATTTTTATACTAAAATTTCGTATGCCAAATTTTCCCTTAAGAAAATCCTCTCAATTTTCATCCTTTTGCATTTCTATGTATGTAGTTAGTATAGTATATGTATATATAATTAGATATGGTCTTAAATTAGCTTATGTACATGATACATACTTATGTACAAAGGTTCATACACTTGTATTCCTTTAGTATTTCTTTATGTATACACATCTAAGAGTACATATACATGTATTCCTTCCATTTCCTTCATGATCCATCACTTTCTACACTTAAAGATGAAGACTTTGTTTTCTTCTCTTCAAGACTTCACTAAACACCTAATTACTTATCTAATCTACCTAATTAACTAACTAATGAATAACATAAAGTAACATAAAACAAGTTAAGAACATACCTTTAATTGTGTTGATGTTTAAAGAGACAAAAGAAAAAGGATGAAAGTGAAAGTGGAAGGGGATGTTCACGGCATGAAATGGAGAGTTTGCTTTTGTTTCTTTTGTTTTGTTTCCAATTATGAAGACAACAAATGGAGAAGTCTAGAAGAGTGAAAAGTGGACGGCAACAAATTGCAAAAAGAGGAAAGAAAAATCAAAATGAAAAGAAAAGAAAATCATCATTAAGTTAATGAGATATTTTTCCTTATCTCTTAAGACTTTTGACTTTTCAAAATGTTGACTTTAGTCAACATTTGTTGACTTGGTCAACCCTTTGACTTTGGTCAACATTCCTTAAGTATGTTTAATTTTGTGCACATAATGTGATAATTAAGGAAGATTAGAGGAAAAATGAAGGAAATGAGGGGAAATGAGGTATTAGATGAATTGATTTGTAAACATTGTTAATGAGATCTTACTTTAGGTCTTTATAGCCTATATATCTCATTTGATAAACTACTTTGAATAACAAATGCAAAAAGTACCAATTTAAGTATTAAGGTTCACTACATAAACCTAATCTTCAACTATTACTCTAACTCTAAGTGAAACTATCTTAATCACTTACTTAAGAAATGAATATAATCTATGACTCATTATCTTAATTTCTAATGGATCACTTAAGGATTCAAAGCATATAAGTATGCTTAAGGGTCATCTCTAACCCTTTACTAGTGAATTGGACAAAAAGATAAGCATTATATTATCAATTAGGGTTTTAGGGTATATCATGTCGGATTAGTGCACATGTGTCTTTAAGATAATCATTTTTAGGGTTTCTATCACTTTTGAATAAATCTTTAGCATTTAGAAACATTTAGGGTAGAAAAATTCTTTACGCGATTGAGTAATTCTTTTAGGGTTTTCACTTTCATTAGCCTTGTCGACTCCTAAATAGTCTAACATAGTTGAGTCTATTACTAAGGCTAGGTTGAAAATTTTAGGGGTTCACATATTCTATCAAAGAATGGCTTTACAACTTAGTCCATTTTGAACACTAGGAATGAGAAATGCTTTAATGACATATTACCTAATCCTAGAATTGTTGCAAGAAATATTTCTAATGCTTGTTCTGAATTTTTAAATGCTACTCATTCGTTGCACTCTATTTTGGGTTAACACAACCAATTTATAGCAACCAACATCACTTGGTCACCTCCAACATTAATTATTATCAAGTTAAATTGTCATGGGGCATTAGACACAAGCACACAAAGTGTAGGGAAGGGTGTAGTAGCTAAAGATTACTGTAGTAAGCTCCTTGCTATTGTTACAAAAGTGGTGAAGCTTAATGATATCGAAATGGTTGAAGCTTTAGGCTTGAATGCTTCACAGTTAATGCAACAACGATGATAGAGGAAGGCTATTGTAGAATCTAATAGTGTTGTAGTTATTCTGAGTATCATGAAGACTTCTTTTATTTATTGGAAAACTTGTTGTGTGATTTCAAAAATTTTAGATTTTTCTATTTGGTTTAAATTTATTTCTTTTGTCAAGATTGATAGAAAAGCTAATGCATGTGCTAATTAGGTTACTACCCAAGACAAAAAGGGGATGAGTATTGATTTTAGGGTCTTTTCACCCCCTTCTCCTTTGGTAGATTTGTTGCTAGCTAATGGTTGTACTTAAACTTTGTTTGATTATTAATGCTAATTTCTCCTTTGGAGAAAAAAACAAATGATTAAGGGATTGTTGTACAATTTTATAGATATTGGTTTTTAGAAGTTGTAACAGTAGTTTCTAGTAACTATGATGGAAGTTTTAATAGGCGGGAAAATTAGTTATCGAGCATAAACAAATAGATGAAAGGATCAATTTTTATAGATTCAATCAAGAAAATGAAGACTTGTGCATTTGGAAAACTGTTCTCACAAAATAACCGATTCAAATTCCTTTTTATGATCATATCCAATTTTTCATTTTTTTCATTGATTCATCATTACCATACTTCATAGTAATATCCATACTATTATTAAAAATAGGATTAGGTTTATAGATGCTAATAATTTCTTTACCTTAATTAAGGAAACTCTAGTAATGGAACCAACAATGATGGAAAAATTGGAAGCATTAATATATTCCTTTTCTACTTTGGGCTCTTACTCTTCTAAGGCTCCCTTAATTGATTCATTATTATCTACACTATTGACTTCCTCTCCCTTCATAGTCATGACACATCTGTTTGGGCATTAGGTAAAATATGGCCATTACTTAAACATTTGAAACAATTTATCTTGCTCGTCTTTCTTCAAAAAGACTGACCATTCTCAAATCTCCATTATCTTATCTTCTCGAGCGTTTTATCCTTTTTGTCACTCTTCCTAACATTGGCTTAGGTTACTTGTTTATCTCGCATGACAAGCTTTGTTTTAGTCGGTTTCATATAATCAACTTGGACAACTTGGCTAGATATTACACACAAATACTAATCTTAGGTTCACTTGCCACTACTCATGTATTCAAAGTTTTTCAAAGAAAGTTTCTCAAGAAAATAATGTTTTTAGTATTTGGAAAAAGATAACTAACTATAGTTGTATAATAATGATGCCTTATATACTAACCATGTAAGGTTTGTGTACATGGGATATTACAAAAGTGGTGAAGTACTATGATGGAACAAAAATACATATCCCTATATATGCCTTAAAGGGCAAAATTGATAAAAGACTAAAAGAATAAATGTTGGAGAATTGTATTGGGGGTCTGCTAGTGGGGCACGCGACAGCATTTCACATGCAATATTTGGATGGTTCTAGAATGGAAATACTTAAGAGGTCTTCAAACAAATCAGTAGCCTAAGGGAAACAACTCAAAATATGCTAAGGAGAGCTTGGACTGCTAGAACATAGGTCAACAGTTATCCTTTCCAAGATGAGTATCGAGTTCTTAGGCTTAGGATAATGGCTTAGGCCTTAGATGCCTCAAGCTTAACTTTAGGTAAATGGACTACAGACTTAATCCTTATCACAAGAAATACTGTCAAGTAGTAAGAGCTCTAATTAAAGAATAGATTTCTTTATCATGTAGTGAATAATCAAGATTTTCTCTAGTTAGCTTCTCGTTGAAATAAGCCATAGGTTGCTTGTCTTATATCAAAATAACTCCAAGGCTAACTTCATATGCATCACATTCAAGTGTAAATGATTTCTAGAATCAACACAAAATTAGCATTAGAGTAGAAGTAAGTTTCTACTTATTCTCCTTAAAGCTCCTCTATGTTTGCAATCTACTTAACATAAGACTTTAAAATAAGTTTCATTAAAGAAAAACAAACAAACATAAAATACATTCAATCTATGTTAGTGATTGATGCAAGAACCAAAAATCTTTAAATATTGACTTCAATAACATTATCTAAGAAAGCCAATTCTAACAAGAAGTTTTGTCAGCGATATTCGTAGTAAGGCAAGCAAAGGCCATAACACTTTGCAACTATATTCGTAGTAAGGATGGTTTAGACTAATTACTCCATGTCTTGAGAGACATCATGATTACACCAAAAGCAAAATAAGTAAAAACAGAGAATACAAAAGAAAAAGAATAATTCTTAGAAAAATTGGTTCATAAAAAATTAGAAATACAGGAAAGCTAGTTCACAATAACAACATTATGTTGTTAATCATTAGTTTAAATCAATGTGATTCAAGTTACCAAAATATAATTCAACTTAACCTAAGGCTAGTTTAAATGCAAAACGATAACTTTGTATGAACTGTTAAAAGAAAAAAAAATCACATAAATGTAAAGAATGAAAAGGCAATTCATGTTAAGAGTAAAATAATTGAAGAAACAGGTAGATGGTAAGGGACGTTATAGCATGATGGCATGGATACTAGTCTCTTGGTATAATGGACGGGGTTTAGATTCCCTTATCCTTAGGTTGCAACATGGTTAACCAAAAAGAAGAAGAAGAAGAAGAAGAAGACAAAGGTAGGTAAATGCTTGAATTTGCTTTATATATTTAGGGGTTTCATTATTTGTTCTCCAAGAAAGAAAAGAAACAAAGGGAAACACAATAAGAAGAGGGAAGAAAAAAGAATTTTTCATTCAATCTTATTGAATTTGACCTAGAATTCTTGTCTTAAGAATCAAGCATTTACTCCTTTTCTTCTTCTTGTCTTGTTTATATGCAAAAGGAGAATGGCTATAATTCTTACTCTTTCAAAAGTGAAAATTTGGGGAATGGTATAACTTGTGCATGCATAACTGTAAATAGAGGATATAGTATGAAATTTTGTTACCATTTTGTAAATATAAATGATTAGTAGATATAAATGATGTAAATACAAATATAAATGATTAGTAAATAGTTGTACAATTTTGTAAACATTAGCTTTTACTAGTTGTAATAATAGTTTATAGTAATTATGATAGTAATTGTAATGGGTAGGAAAATTAGTTAATTGGCACAAACTAATAGATGAGAGGATGTATATCTATAAATAGGGAAAGATCAAAGAAGCAAAATAGAGAAGATTCAATAAAAAAAATTATGACTTATGCATTTGGAGAATGATTCTCTTGAAACAACCAAAACAAATTCCTTTTTCATGATCATATCCAATTTTTCATGTTTTTTGTTGATTCACCATTACCAGATTTTATACCAATAAGCACACTATTATTTAAAATAGAATAGAGGTTATGGATGCAAATAATTGCTCTCTCGTTGATCTTTACCTTAGCTAAAGAAACTCAAGCAATGGAATTGATAGTGATGGAAAAATTAGAAGCATTAGTATATTCTTTGGCGGAAAATGTGATATCCATCCAATTAATGACTTCAATTGTAAGAGTGACTTAAATTTGAAAACATCCTTTTTATCCAAATTGGATGCCTCGATGCTAAAGTAAAAGAAGTGGAAGAATTTAAAGTGATCGGAGAAGAAGCAAATGTGGAGGGCTATCAAGAGGAGTAAGTGGTGAAGATCGAAGGTAAAGATTATCAAGATTTAGAAAATTCACATACCATAGATGTCAATGTCCAAATTGTATTTGAATGTAAAGATGACTTTGAGCATTCAATGTCACTTTTCCTCTCCTTAGCAAATCTTTACCCATTGGTAATAATGTTCAATTCCTTAACCATCACCTATTCATCAATTATATTTTATAATGAAGAATGTTTCGAGCCATTGCTCGATTTCCTTTGAGGGTACAATATAGAGGGCATATGTTTCCCATGATGCTTTATGTTATCATTCCCTCCCCACGTAGGTACTTTGAAAGAAGCATATGTATCTTCGTTAGGACTTTTGGTGAATTTGGCATAAGAAATGCTTTTCATTTTGTTTGGATTAAATGAGTTTTAGGGACAAGGCATATAAGACCACTAGATTTTACACTTAGAGGTTTTCATATCAATTTGCCTTGTACTTCAACATTAAGGACAAGGTTGATTTAGAGTATAAAAGAAATTGTTATGATTTAAAAATATAATAGCGGTACAAGTATAAATGATTACTAGATAATTGTAAGAATTTTTTGTAATTAACTTTTAGCATTTGTAATAATAGTTTCTAATAGTTATGATAATAGTTATAATAGGAAGGAAAATTAATAAACCACAACAAACTAATAGATAAATGGATGGATTTCTATAAGAAGAGAAATATCAAAGAAGGAAAACAGAGAAGAGTCAATCAATAAAATTATAACTTGTACTTAAGAAATTGGTTTTCTTGAAATAGTCAAAACAAATTGTTTTTCATGATCATATTCGATCTTTTATCTTTTCCATTGATTTACCATTACCATACTTCATACCAATATTCGTATGATTATTCAAAATAGGATAAAAGTTACGAGTGCTAATAAATTCCCTACAAGAAGATTGTTATATGAGAGAAACTTTTACATATGGAAAAGAAAACTATAGATTCCTCATTTATCTTTAGCATTATACATGAAATTGTTGTAAAATTAATAAGGAATTCCAAGTCACACATTTCAACACCTTTTCTTAGGGTATGTCCTCAAATTGTTCAAACTTAGTTGATGAATCTAATCTAAGCCAAGCTAATCAAGTTGCATTGTATTTAATGGTATGGTTATTAAAGTGGAGAGACAGAGAGAAGGTAAGATAAAAAGCCTAAAAATATCATTAGTTTCGAAATGTGAGAACAGATATGTATGTATAAGTTAAAAGCTGGAGAGGAATTGTCGTGACGCGAGGGGACTAATCGTGGCAGTCGCCGTATACTGTACCAAGGATTGTAGATTGAGTTTGTTTATAATTGACGACCCTTTTATACGATACACAAGGCTACAATTACTACTAACTACCAAGAGTATGCAAGCTTAAGCAATATCATTTCATGACAAATAATAATATAGTAAAACATAACACATAATCTATGTGTATAAAAGTTTACAGATAGAGTCTGAAACGTATCTAAAGTCTAACTAAAATAGCAATTACATATTCAAATCTAAACTATTAGAAATACTCTCTGAACTCATCCTGCTCCTACATAGATCCCATGTAGAAAATTAACTTCGGGTATACGACGGCCTAACTCCACGAATAGGTCGACTTGCAAGAGAAGACTACAAGGGTATAAGCTTACTAGTTTAGTGAGATATTTTCCCTTAACCATACAGTAATCAAGTTATACTACAATTAAGATCAACCAAATAAATGCATGAACAAGCAGTATGCCAAACAAATACATACAGGTGACTAAGTACTGCATGCAACTCAGATTTAACACCCTCCGAAGTCAGGGTTGGAGATTTATCGATACAGTTAGATCCGGGTATCATATTAGAACTTATTTCATAACGAAACTCCGCGTTTCGTGTTTAAAATGTAATGGTACATTCATTATCAGCTTTATCAAAACGAGTTCTATATATGATTGTGAGTAGGTTCACATAGCCGTCACTCACCCCTAAATGAAGGCCTCTGGACTTGACCCATAGCCAGGCGGTTGGCGCCTTCAATGCCTAGTCATCCCACAGGTAAAGGTAAGGTCATATCGCATGTGTGTACCGTACGAAATCACTAACAATCAATAATCAACCCACGTATAGCCTTTCGCTACCTCCGTGTAATGTGACTGCTCAGAATTAATTATGCTGTATATGATTTATCCATGATCTAAGTTATCCTTTCTAGTCAAATAAAATTTAGTCTTATTTATTCAGTGATCATTCTAAGCCACAAACAATCAATCTAGTGAATCTACTATGCAATAGACATTATATTATTGCAATTTAAGGTAAATTCACCATCAACAACAATTATCATGCACAAGCATAACCCATCCCCATACACATTCATTTATAATTCATAATTTATGTTCACTAACTATAAGCATAAACAAGTATGGAATCATTAGGAAAAACTCACTCGGTCATGACTAGCTCAAGGATCGTAATAGTTTGTGGGTAGCTTAAGGTCGATATCGAGATCACCTGAGAATAAAAAAAATTTGTAAGCTTGAGAATTTAAAGCTAACTAGTGTTATAATTTGTAAGGTCTATCTTATCTAGTTATGTGAAATTGTCGATTCGAGTTTTTATCGAATTACGTGTAACTTTTTTGTTTTAGCTCGAATCGTTATGAACTTATAGTGTATTTTGATCGTTTTCGAGCATATTTTCTCGTAACGAGATCCGTTTTGGATGTTGTGACTCGTAACGTAAATTATGATATAAAAATATCACAAAAATTATTATTTAAGTTTAAAAATTATAAACTACTGATTTTCACTTTTTCTTAACATATTTATGATTTAATAATTATTTAAATCATATATTTGATATTTTTATTATTTTGAGTATAATTTCCTATTTTTGAGATTTTTAACTTTATTATGATTATTATTACCTTTATTATTTTTCCCATTTCTCATTTTCTTATTTATTATTTCTCATTTTCCCCTTTATTTGTATCTTTTACGTTTAATATATATATATATATATACTTATAATATATGTCATAATTTTATTTTTACAAAAATCCTTAATCACGGTATTATATATATATCTATATACATACACCTTACATATTTACAAATTTAGTAAATATATTATATATGCTAATACATATTCGGTATACTACTTATATATATATATATTATACATTATACATATTGTATATATATTTATTGAAAATATACCTACTCTTATATACATATTCATGTACTCATGTATTTGTATTTATTTATATATAAGTTTTACATATATACATAATTATAAATACATACATATATATTTGGTATATACATATAATTACCACTCATGGAGGTATACTACTATATATATATACATATATACCATACGATTATATATATATATGTATTCTAAAGTAATTATACATGGATATACATATACATATATATTTACAGTACACACATATACATAGATATACTTATAATTATTTGTTGAAATCCATAATACTAATTATATATATTCTTAAAAAAATACATAATACATACTCTTCTATATACCTATGTACATACATGTATACATACATTACCTAATATATGCATATATAACTCAATTTATGTGTTTGTGCACATATACATGAACTTAGTAAAATGTTATATGTACAAAATACCATACAAATACTATATTTATACATCTATATACTATATAATATACATCTAAACTAGAAAAATAAATTACTTACCTATTGATTTTTGTATTTTTCTTCTTCTTTTCCTTCCTTCTTTCTCTCTTTTCCTTCTTTCTTTTTCTTTCTCTCCCTCACTGCTTGCTCTCCAAGTTTTCGGTGTGTGTAGATTTGTTTTTCTTTTTTTTTTTCCAGATTTTTCCCTTTTATTCACGTGAGAATAGCTTAGATTTTAAGCTAAATCCTAAGTAATTATTCCAATATTTTTTTGTTTGTTTAATTAAGTAACACTTGTCACTTAATTCTATCACGTGGGCTGCTGTTGGTTATTTTGTTTTGTTGATTTTTTTCCCACGTTTTTGTGCAGGAGGTGACTTGAATTGGAAATGAAATAAAGAAAATGAGATAAATTGGAAATGAAAGAGAAGGAAAATGAAAATTATTAACAAATATATGTAATTTTTTGAATCATATAAATTGTAACGATTCTCCTCGTAAATTAATTTTCAAATTTTTATGAAATTTTATCAATTTAATTGGTACCCATTACAATTATAATTTTTACAAGTTATTGTGGCGATTTCGTTATAATTTCATGCGAATAGATAATTTAGTCAAAATTACATTCGACTATAATTTTACCGCTATTATGTAATATTTAACTATTTTATAGATTTATATTTATATTTTTAGGGTTTCGAGCAATTTCGGGTTTTAATTTTGAGTAATGGTGTGGAAACTAGTTTTAGAGTTTTAGTAAACGATTTAGGGTTTCGATCAATTCCTAAGGTTTTATTATCGATGTTATATTTGATTTATTAAACTTCACAATCTTTTATTGTTATTAGCCTTATCGATGTATTGCATAGTTTAGGATACTCGGACTTAAGTTAAGGTTCAACTACTGTTTTTCTAGGGTTTACAGGAATAGTTTTGTATATATATATAGATAGTAGCCAATCACATACTCGTGTTGGATATTAATAAGATTGATTAAAAAATATATTAGAACGATAATATAGATATCTAAAATATAAAAAAATATCTATAATTCCATATTTTCAAAGTTAAAGCAACTCAACTTTTTTAATTTTTATTTTTTTAACCAAACCGGATAAGGAAATAGAACATGACTAAGAATTTTTATTCTATAAAGTGAACTATTTTAAGATAAAAAGGCAATGAATAAAATTTTTTCCTTTTCATAAGGTAGAAGAACTGATATCCCTAAAAGATGTCTCAAAATTTTAAACTGTTTAGAAAATTTTTCACAAAGGTTAAAGTTAAAATAAAAAGTAGTTGAGTATTCTATAAAAAAAATAAAAAGAAAATCTTGTAAGAAAAATAATACTAAAGAAGGTATACTTATCGAAAAACTAATATAATTATGATATGACGATTTTTATTTATTTTTTATAGAAACACATTTAATCAACCAATTTAAAGGGAAATACATATCCAATTCAATTGATGAAAAGTAAAGAGAATAAGAGATAATAAACCAAAATATAAACCATAAAAATACAATCCTAAAAAATAAATAAAAGCATATAACCTTAAACTTTTGTTATGACTTATCATGGTACTAAAGAACCAAATAAAGAACTCTTTGTTAGTGTACTGCTGCCCAAATGACATCCTTAAGACCCAAAACATTACCAAATCACAAATAAAAATACAAAATTAAAAACCCTTCTTGTTAAAAAAATAAGAAGAAAAGTGAAGAGTTTAGCCTAAAAGAATCAAATAAAACCAACTCTCTTGTTTTAACATCAAAGAAGGTTATCTTATTAATTTCCACTGGTTTAAGTAGAGTTGTGTATAGAAAATATAAATTTAAATCTAGAAGAAATTCTAGGAAAAGAAAACAAAATAACGACATACATTAATACTTGCTAATCCCAGCGTTTTGTTTCTTAATTTAAAATGCGTAATTCATTCTCAATGCAGCGTTTAAATGGTTTAGAAAAGCAAAAGGGGAAAAATAAATGAACAGCAAAAGAATGGAGTCAAATCCTAGATCATGGAGAAGCATTGCGAAACCCAATCTGACTTGGCCTTTTAATACTACTAATTACTTCGCCACCATCCATATACAATAGTTAATTATCACTATCCCTCTTAGTTCCTATCAAATTCCGACATGGATAATATCTTGGGCTAGATTAGGGTTAGAATATCTGCAAATAATGGAAGTAGGTGGAGGTGTTGATCATTTGGGTTTCGAGAGAGTGCAAGCTCAATTCGACGTTAACGAAATGAAAATTGTTTGGGCCGGTTCGAAGCACGCTTTCGAAATCTCCTATCGTATTTCTCTTCTTGTCGATAGTGATCCGGTCTCTCTCCCTCTCTCTCTCTCTGAATTGAAAAAAATGGCAACTCGTATCGGTGATTCGCGTTCAGATTTCTTTCTGGTGTCAAGTCAATGTCTGATCCTATAATTGTATCGAGTCATATTTGGGTTAGACTTCCGTATCATAGCCGTGTAGTGTGGTTCCCAAGGGCATTGAAATTTTTTAAAGTAATTTTTCGAGTGCAATTTTTATTATTAGGTGGTACGGTCCTTAATATAGATTACTATATTCTAGTTGATTTGTTAAAGGAAAAAATATCGGTGGAACAATTGTAGAGGAATTTTAAGTAGTCTATCTATGTAAACAATCAAGAAGCAGACCATGACGATATTTAATGGACTTAAACACGAATTAAGAAACAATTCTACATTTTAGTTGATTTGACTTACTCTTATGTTTGTGTATATATATATATATATATATATATATTTCCTCTCAATTATTCATGTTCCGAAAAAAAATCCTTTCATTTAATCATGTAACATTTGAAATAGAATATTTTAACAATGTATTCTTTAAAATAAAGCCACCCACTGTTTACATTTTTTTGAGATTAGTTTTTTAACGTGTTGCATGGCTATAAGTTAACAGACCTGCCAGCACTTTGATTATATTGATTATAAGAGATTTTTTAACTGAAAACTGTAGCTTGTACTGTTTATCCATCAATTTCTTTAATATATAATTAGTACTTTGGTTGTCGATTAAAAAGCTGCATGTTTTAGCAACGGCGGTGGTGTTATGAATGGCACAAAGCGAAGTCTACTGTCAGCCAGAATCCTAATATTTCTCGCCACATTTCGCACTACCAATGTATATTTTCGCGTCAATTGTGCTCTCATCTTGCACGTCCCGTCTCTCTTCATTTTTAAAATATCCGCGTTGAGCATTTGTTATATTTTGTTCCATTGATGGTATATATAAGACCAAAATAGATCTTCTAGAATTATTATGTTGTTAAATTTTCTTGAAGTTATATAAATAAATAGTTGGTAGTGTTTAGATTTTTGAAATATTTTATGACATTAATTTAATATCATTTTTTTTAAAACAGCAATTATTAATTTATTTATAATATTAAAAACAGAGACTTTAAAGGATTCAAATGCTATATAAAACGTTAATTATCAGTACATTTGGCTAAGTTCTGATAGTTTTTTTTTTTTTTTTACATACTTTCTACGTGTAACCAGCCAGTATATTGGTTCTTTATTTTTATGTCCAGGCTTTTAGAAAGGACAACAAAACTATGCTTGGGAGGAAGGAGCTTTTTCAAGAATCCCTGAGGAAAGCTACCCATGCATGGAAGAGAATTATTGAGCTTGGGCTTACTGGTAATACCCGCATCGTCCAGGCTTTTTCCATTGTGCGTCTTCGAACCTGTTAATGCTTTTGTTGTTCAACTTTCCTTTGTTTCATCATTACAGCAGAAGAGGCGTCCGCGTTAAGGTTTTTCGTAGACGAACCAGCTTTCACTGATGTTCATTGGGTATGCATAATTAGTTCCTTGCTTGATCAATGTTGAAATGTTTCTTTACCTGGTCTGCTTCCGACATTGACTCATGTTGTATGTTAGTGTCTAGGTTGATTAGTTTAAGAAACATTTCTTAGTTATGTTGTTTATATGTTCTTTCTTATACTGAATATCTTTGCGTTCTTGTTTCGCTGAAGTTGCTGATTTTTTTTTGTTTCTCCTAAGCAAATGTTTATTCCGGTCGTTGAGGGCCTGGGTACCGAAGAGCAGCAGAAGAAGTGGTTGCCCTTGGCTCATAAGATGCAAATTATTGGGTGCTATGCACATACTGAACTTGGTCATGGCTCAAATGTCAAAGGGCTAGAAACTACGGCAGCTTTTGATCCCGAGACTGATGAATTTGTTATTCACAGTCCTAGCCTGCCTTCGTGCAAAGTGAGTGTGATGATTTATTGGAAGATCTCTCGTGAAGCTGCCTTTGATATCAATTTAAAAGAACGATTTATAAAAACAAATGTGTCATTTTTTATATGAATTGGTTTGAAAATATATTGTCCTTTTCATGTTAAAGCTTAAACATCTTATTACTATAGTGTTGGCCCGGTGGAGTCGAGATGGTTGCAACTCATGCGATTGTTTATGCCCGTCTCATCATTGATGGTCAAGAATATGGAATTCATGGTATGCTTTCTCCGTTCCATTAAAATCTTTCAGCATATGATGTTGCTGCTCCTGTTCTCGTTTTGGTATGCCTTGTCCAGGTTTCATTGTCCAGCTAAGGAGCTTAGATGATCACCTAACTCTTCCGGGCGTAACTCTTGGCGATATTGGAATGAAATTTGGAACCGGGGCTTACAACACCATGGACAACGGTGTCCTTAGATTTTATAATGTGCGCATCCCAAGAGATCAGATGTTGATGAGGTTTTGAGACTTATATACCTTTTAACACCTAAAGTGGTTGTTTGAAAACCATATCATTGATAGATTTGGGCATTTTTCAAATTTTATAGTAATTTGTTGATGACAAATGGTTGATGCAAGGGTTCATTGATGGTCAGCAAACAATGGATTTCGTAAATGAACTAATTGATGTAAACCATCCCCAGCAACACGCAGTTGAATCTACGTTGGATATTGTTATATAGTTAAACATTTCGTTGTCTCAGGGTTTCACAAGTCACTAGGGCAGGAGAGTTTGTGCAGTCAAATGCTCCGCGGCAGCTTGTTTATTGTGCAATGTTGAATGCTCGTCAAATCATTGTTTACAAAGCTTCTTGTGCTTTGTCACGGGCCGTTTGTGTTGCAACAACATACCGCTGTGTCCGTAGGCAATTCGGAACACAAAATCGGGGTGCTGAGACCCAGGTAATTACCATTATCTATATATTCAGTGAACCTTAGTCCCGATATTATCTTTTAATAGTTAGTCGACTTCTTCGTCTATTTGGCCAACTGGATCATATCAGAACTTATCCATTATTTTTTATAATATCAAGGCATTTCAAATAAAGCAAAGCCACTGAATCATATTCATCGTTGATCACTAGCCATTGATACTATGACCTTGTATCATCTGGACAATCTACTAGTTTTTTATCACTACAACTCTGCAGGTATTGAAATATAATTATGTTCACAATGGCTAAGCTTTCATGTTAGCTTGTTCCTGAATGATGTCTGTAGATATTTTACTTTCATATGATTGGTTTACATCGCTTCCTAATTCCACCTTTCATAAAAATGAAATAGTTGCTTGCTGTACCTCTAGTTAATGTCTTTGATTTTTGTTGCAAATTATGTAATCGACTACAAGACTCAGCAGAACCGTCTCTTTCCATTGTTGGCTTCTGCCTATGCTTTTAGATTCGTTGGTTAATAGTTGAAGTGGCTATGTACTGATGTTACCAAGAGACTGGAAGCAAATGATGTCTCAACGTTGCCTGAGGCCCACGCGTGTACTGCGGGGCTAAAATCTTTGACAACATCTGCCACTGCTGTATGTAATACTATTTTTGTCTCCCCTTCCTTCCTTTCTTTTGACATTATCGCTTTGCCTAAGAACTTGTAAGAAATAGAGGATATATTTTATTAATGACATTTCCTACAAGTTCTTGCAGGTCATGCTTCTTCTAATTTATCATGGAATCTTTGTACCGTTAAATAATGTTCTCAATGGATTAATCTTTAGGATGCATTAAAGAGTGTGGATTATTATGCGTGGCTATGATTTTTATAATTAGTTTTTTTTAAATTAATCAATATTAAATACTACTTGTTTAATACTAACTATCGATTAAGGTTTAAAGAAAACCGGTTCTTTTAATATTGAAAATGTTTTTTGAGTCACCATCCAACCGAAGTGGGAAAAAAAATGTTAAATTTTAATCAATTAGGTTAATTGATTATAATTTAGCTATTAATTTTTCGATAAAACTGATTTTTTTTATTAAATCGATTTTTTAAAACCAAAAATTTAGATCTGGAGGCTAATTTTTTAAATCCTAAATGGGATACTACTTTTAACCTCTCTAAATTTAATTTTGCTTTTCAATAATATCCTTTTTCAATTTCTAAACAATAAATCATATCATATACGACTAAATTAATAAAATTGAACAAATATTTACAAAGATGGAAAAAAGAAAACTTTTCATATTTTAAGTCGTCTCATAGGTATGGGTACCTACGTACTTGCTTTTCGATATTAAACTTTCATAGTTCATTCCGTAAAACTATATTATATTAGGTTTATTTTAATTTTTGAAAAGATTAGGTTTAAGTTATTTACCTGTTTTGAGTCTATTTAAAGAAATTCTTTGAAAGGGTTTTAATTAGTATTTTATTTTTTGAAAAACTCTAAAATAGTTCTAATGTAGAAATGGTTTATTTATTTTTATTTATTTTTGGAAAGTTGATTTTCTAAGTGATAAAATAACTTTATTATTATTATTTATTTATTTACTTTTTATTTTTATTTTTTTGGTTAAAACATGAAAATAAAACTAACTACTTCTTCCCTTTTTTCTTCTTTTCTTCTTTTTTATTTTTCTTTTGTTTTCTCTTTTTCTTCTTCTTCTTTTTTTATTTTTTCAATTACATTATATGGGTATAAATAATAATAATAATAATAAATAAATAAACCAAAAATGCAAAACAATACAAATAGCTAAATAAGGATAAGATAAAGGAAGGACATAGGTCGAACTAAGGGCTCTGGATCTAGTCGGTTTGGGT
Source organism: Lumnitzera littorea (assembly GCA_024138015.1). Classification (NCBI taxonomy): domain Eukaryota; kingdom Viridiplantae; phylum Streptophyta; class Magnoliopsida; order Myrtales; family Combretaceae; genus Lumnitzera; species Lumnitzera littorea. The sequence continues at coordinate 22,047,161 of JAMXBB010000008.1, forward strand.
CGAACTAGGTAGGATTGGGGCTCCATGCGAGTTGAAATGGTAGTGGCTAAAGGACACATCTAGGGTGAATCCAAGCATTTTTTCAAGCAGTCAAACTCATTTTCATGGGTATCTTATTGATGATGGGGGGTTTGGCAAGGGTACCATAACTTAACTTGATTATCAGTGGTGGTTGTCATGATGGTAGGTCACGTAAGAGAGTAGTTCGCACACTTGGGTAATATGTGGTTCTTGTGAGCGAGAGAGAGAGGTTGGTGATGTTTGCTATAGTGTATCATGTGGAGAGAAAGTGAGGTCAGGGATAGGTCTATGCGTGTGTGGTTCAGTGTCGTGGCTGAAGATGGAGAGAGAGATAGGTATGAAAGTGAGGGTTAAGTGAGAGAGGTCAGTGAGTGGTCAAGGGAGTGTAGCTTATCATGTGTACACTAGTGGTTATGAGGATCAGGGTGATAGTAGTATGGTGTGTAGGAACATAAAGGCATGGCTATGCTACTGTAGGTCGCAGTGTTTCATGTGGTGTGGAGAGGACAGTGGGCATTAAGATGTAGGGGCATGCGGTGTTACTGTAAATTACAACAAGGGTAGGAGTGGCCGAGGGATTGGCTTCAAGTTGCAATGAGAAAGTGAGTTCATTGGCTGAGTTTAGAGAAAGAAATAGGGTTCGAGTTGTATGTAGTGGTGTTCAAAGAGAGAGATCTGGGTTGCTGTTTGTGGGTGAAGGAAAAGGTATCAGATTTGAGAGGAACTGTAGGTTAGGGGTTTTCAATGGCTAGGAGTTTGGTAGGTCTTCCGAGTTTAGTGTATTGTAGGGCATGGGTCGCAATGGCTGTAGATGGAGTGCTCAAAGTTAGCTTCGGTGGCTGTAGTAACTGTGAGAGATCATGCGATGGATGGTGGAGTTGATGTGTATGAGGGAGGTGGTCGAGAGAGAGAGAGAGGGTTGTATGTATGTTACTATGTTTAATGGTGTTGAAGTGAGAGAGAGAGAGTCTAATCTATGTATGTAAAGTTGTAGTTCTCCATGTATTGTGTGTAACCTTTTCTCTTTTGTTTTTTTTTTTTTTTGTTTTTTAGAATGAAAGAGGGAAGGAAAGAAAAGGAGAAGAGAAGGAGGAAAGAAAATGTGTTATCAAGACCAATCACAAAGTGCCACGTATCATAACTAGACACGTGGCCTAGTGATACCTTAACATGTTGCAGTACATGGAGTATGGAAAAAATAAAAGCAAAAGGCATTTTTTGCCTTTGATGAGAGTCAAACCCCAAACCTCATGCTTTATGCAAATCCAAACCCAAATATTTATCTATTAGACCGTTAGTTTATTTTTTATCCATAATTGTACATATGGATTAGGTCAGCCTGGGCTAAATTCAAATCTAAACTTAAGCTTAACGGTCCTCTTCTTATTTTATTTAAATTAAAAAAAATCTATTTTATTAAACTATATAAAAATTTCTTATTTTCTAAATTCCTTAAATCCTCTATTTTTTCAATTTTTTGTGACTTTTTGATTTTCTATATATTTTTCTAAATTGTTCCATTTTTTGTATTTTTTCTAAATTTCTTGTTTTTTTTTTGTGCTTTTTCCTATTTTTCTATTTTCTTGTATTTTTCTAAATTTCTTATTTTTTTAGGTTTTCTTAAATTTCTATATTTTTTTGCATTTTTTTCTAAATTAGGACCTTTTATCCAATTCTAAGAGTTATGAAAAAATAAAAGGAGGAAAAAATGGGATGTTTACAGCTACTCCCCTTTATCATGAACTTTGAGCAAAGCTTTGCTACAAAGACGAAAAAAATACTATTTTTGCCCAAAGGGTAAAATTTGTCCTTAGAAGTACCTTAGCTAACTATCTTAGACTCGGTCTACTGGAGATTTTGGTGAATAGTTAAAAGAGAGAGGAGACGCTCTAAGAGTTGGCCGAGAGATTGAAAGAGGAATTGAAGCCTAATCGTGCCCTTATGAGTTGAAAAACCAAAGTAAACTGGTAAACGCTCCTTAAGTTAGCTAAGATCCTCAAGAGATGTTGAAAACTTGGTCATGCCCTAATGAGCTGACTAATTAAGATAAAATGGGCAAAGCGTTTCTTGAGCTGGCTAAGACTTTAAAGAAATATTGACGACTTGGTTATGCCCCTATAAGCTTACTAATTGGGATGAAATAGGTGAAGCGCTCCTTGAGTTGGATAAGATCTTAAAAAATGTTGAAAACTTGGTTGTAACCCTATTAGCTAACCAACTAAGGCAAACAGGTAAGTGCTTCTTAAGCCAGTTAAGACTCTAAAAGATGTTGAAAACTTAGTCGTGCCCCTATGAGCTGACTAACTAAGGTGGGAGCATCTCTAAGAGACTAATAACCCTAAGCTAGAATCGATTTGGAAAACCTAATCGTGGTCTTCTAAGCTCACTACCTAAGTGGGGAGCATCTCTTGAGGACTAGCAATCCTTAATTGGAATTAATTTGGAAAACCTAGTTATGCTACTTTAAGCTAACTAACCTAGATAGGAGCGTCTCTTGAGGACTAGAAACCCTTAACTAGAATCGATTTAGAAAACCTAGTTGTGCTACTTTTAGCTAACTAACTTAGGCAGGAGTGTCTCTTAGAAACTAGCAACCCTAAATTTGGAATTAATTTGGAAAACCTAGTTTTGCTCTTCTAAGTTCACTAACCTAGGCGGAAGCATCTCTTAGGGACTAGTAACCCTAACTTTTGGAATCTATTCAAGATAAACCTACTAGTGCTCCTTTAAGCTGATTATCCTAGGTAAAATGGGCAAAGCGCTCCTAGAGCTACTTAAGACCCTGAATTGAAACCTGGTAGTGCTCTTTTGAGCTAACTAACCTAAGCCAGAGCATCTTTTGGGGACAAGCAACTCTAACTTTTGGAATCGATTTGAGATAAACCTAGTAGTACTGTTTTAAGCTAACTATCTTAAGTGAAATGAGTGAAGCATTCCTAGAGCTAGCTAAGACCCTTAAGTAAAACTTGGTAGTGCTCTATTGAGCTAACTAACATAGGTAGGAGTGTTTCTTAGGGATTAGCAATCTTAAATGAAATCAATGATGAGAGAAAGTGCCCTTTGGGCTTGCTTGAGAGGAATTTGTAAAAGAAAGCGCCCTATGGGCTTGTTAAAAGGAATCGATGATGAAAGGAAGTGTCCTTTAGGCTTGCTAAGAGGATTTGATGAGGAAATGCACTTTATGTGCTCACTTGAGTGAAATTGGTAAAAGAAAATGCCTTGTAGTCTTGATGACAAGAAGCGCACTATAGGCTTGCTAAGAACTCAGTGAAGAGAAAGGCCTTATGGGCTTGCTAAGAGAATTAATGAGGAGAAGTACCCTATGGGCTTTCTAAAGAGAAACTGATGAAGAGAAGCACCTTATGGGCTTGCTTGTGAGAAAAATGGTAAAAGACAACATCCTGCAGGCTCGATGAAAAGAAGTACCTTATGGGCTCACTAAAACCTTAAAGGGAATTAATGAAAGAGGGGGTAGCTCTTTAGAAGTTGGCTAAAACCTTAGAAAGACGGGACAACGCCCTAAAGGGTGGCTAGAATCCTAAAAAGAATAAAAGATGGGTCAATACTATAAGAGCTAGTTCGAACCCTAAAAAAGAAAGATGAGACAATACCCTAAAGGCTGGTTAAGAACCTTGAAAAGAATAAAGGAGTAGGTTAGTGCTCTAGGGGCTAACTAGATCCTTAAAAATAGAAGATTGGATAATGGCCTAAAGGCTAACTAAAACCCTAAAAAGAATAAAAGAGTGGATTAATACTTTAAGAGCTAGTTAGAACCCAAATAACAAAAGACGGGACAATACCCTAAAGGTTGCCCAAAACTCTGAAAAGAATAAAAGAGGGGTAAATGCTCTCAGAGCTAGCTAACACTTTACAAAGATGGGACAACGCCCTAAAGGCTGGTTGAAACCCTAAAAAGAATAAAAGAGGGGATCAATGCTCTAAAAGTTGGCTAAAGAAGAAATAAAGTAAGGAAAGCAACTGGTTTTGAAAGACTTCTTAACTTAGAGAAGTGTTTATAGGGAAATTGTTGAAAAACCATTCACTTAAAAAGGCATTAGGGATATACCCCTTGATTTGAAAAAGAGTTAAAGGATATTAAAAACTGCAATTATAGAAGAATGATCTAGACTACTATGGTTAATTTAAAAAAAAAAAAAAGTGACCACCTTGAAAAGGAAACAGATGATGTCAATTAAAAGCTTGGCTACTCAAGTCGATATGGATCAGACAAAAAATCTTGTGACAAACCTTTACTTTCTTTCTCTTTCTTTTATCTTTCTTCTTTTTCTTTTCTTATCTTTTTTTTTTTTTTTGAAAGTTTGCCAACGGGTATAAATTCTTACTTAAGGAATAAGTTTATAACTACCCTTATCCTAAGTAATCATATAGGGTTTCTCAATGCCCTTGACCTTAGGGCTTTCTCATAGGGTTTTATGATTTTAAACATTTCTTTCTTAAGGAAAAGGTAACCCATGATTATTTTAGTTAAAGAGGGCTTTCTTGCTAGCTTTTAGTCTAGATTTCACTCTTGACTGTATCCCAAAATTATAGTCCATTTTGTAGGTAATATGCCTTGATTAATCTATTAGGTCTTTTTTGGTTCAATATTATAAATTTAGACTTTTGGTCAAGGGGTTTCAAAAATGACTAATGAGGAGGCCTATTTTGAAAAAAAGTACTTTTATTTATCTCAAGTGTACAAATTAAGAACCTTAGGAAAATATTAGAAGTATGCTTACCCCAATTTTAAAAACAAATTTTATTAAAGAGAAATTATCTTTTAAGATTGAAAGACCTTTTACTGTATAAGGGTGGTATTATGGGTAAAAAGGCCTTATGTGATTTAGCATAAGTAAGAGAGGCTTTAAAGTGGATATAAAGATTTGGTTTTTCGAGCTTTGGAATGTGATTTAGGGCCTTATGTTTTTAGGCCTATTTGGGCTTCTACTCCTAGCCTTTTGATTCGATTTAGCTGCCTTTATTGGGATGTAATATATCTTTTAGGGCTTTCGTCTTGCACTCGAGCTTATTCTTTTTACCTCTTTTCTTCTCTTTTTTTATTTTTTTTTTCTTTCCATTACTTTGCCCCATTATCTCATGCTATTCTCTCTTTTCTTTTGGCCCCAAGAGTGATTGTCTCCATTGTCAAGTTTTTTTACTTTTAAGTGATTCAAGACCTTAAATCCATAGATTCCTAATGTATGGGCTTGAGTGAGGTATGTATAAACTTGAGATGTTTGAATAGGAATTGACTCTTCACCATTTCAATAGAAAATAATTTATTAGAAACACAGTCATTTTTAAATTAATGTTTCTTAAGCAAACATAAACCAACGTTACCCTTATCTCCTAATCATTGACCTTAACCTCTGAATTGCCCTATGGTGTTGGATAGTTCTTGATAGGGTTTAAATTTGAAAATTACTCTAAATTGGTCCAACGAGGTAAACAAGAGATTATTGTGTTTAGGATTTGAAAATGAATGCCTAACTTCATTTTAATCTATATATCACATTTAAAGTGAACCTCCTTTAAGGAATGAGTCTAAAGTATCCTTACCTTTATGTCACTTAACTCTCAAAGTGTTTTAGGGTATTGTATAGGATATAGTTTGCCTCTTTTCATTCTAAACCTTTTTCTTAAAAAACAGGTTACCAATTCCTTAAGGAGAAGTCTATTTTTTATTTGCTTGCTCTAATGCCCCATGCCCTAGTATTTGACTTTGTGTTTTGGCTTGGTTTATGATTAGGCTTGACTTCTTAAATTTACCAGGGGTTTTGGCTTAGCTTGGTTACCTTTATAGGTTAAGGATTATGTTTGGGTTAGCTACATCGATGGGTCATAGTTTATGTTTGGATTAGCTACTTAGCCAAGTGGCTTGTGTTTAGGTAAGTTGATTAAATGATAGGTTATCAACTACTGGCCTACTCATTCACGTATACCTTAGAGACCTCCAGTCTCTCATTTAAAGAATTATCTCTCTCTAACCTGTTGATGACAAGAAACATTATATAGAAGGTGGATACTTGAATACCCTAAGAGCTCCAGGTTGTTTTATTATGTTCTATTCTCTCTCTTATGCTGATGCTAACTATCTTCTGGCCAAGGGCTCTATGCTTAGTGATCTAACCTTTAGTTACTGAGAGTTCTTACCAAATAATGAGAGCTAGCCTCCAGCCTACTGAGCACTTCTCTCTTGGCATCCCTCCAACTCTTATGGCATTACTTCTCGTCTTGGTCTCTTTGTTGTTGCAACATCTTGATTCTTCTCACCTGTTGTGAACAGAGAATCTTTGTATGGAACCAATGTTGCACTGCCACCTATCCTTTTCATTTGATGCTCTACTATTTTCTATTTTTATCATTTGTCCTTTTTTCTCTTTTTCGTAAGTACTAAGAATCCCCCTTTTTGAATGCCTTTTTGTAATTTTTTTTATTTGTATTGTTGCCTTAGAGATTTATTATAAATAGTTCCTTTTCCTTGTAAGCTGAAATCATATCTTACCTTCTAGATAGACATTAAATATACTGTTCTTGTGAGATAACCCTCTCTAAGTTCATATCATATACTTTTATCTAATCTTGTCGAGTAGCTCAAGATTAGTGGCAGGTGGACCTTGACATTAACTTGTGCGACATATCGAGTGTAGTGTCAAGTCGTACTGTATTCATAGGTGAGTCATATCCTTCAAGCAACTTTACGTCAACTACTCTAATCAATTCATTGACTTACTTACTCTAAGTTGTTTCGATATGTCGAAGGACCCATTAGTTCTAATCTGCTGCGATAAGTCCTAGTAATAACTGAGCTCCTAAACACATCATATAATTTCATGGTATTAGAGTTTGAGGTTGTGACCGAGAGCTATGTGGTGATAGTCCCTACTAGTTTTCTGTTTGAGATACTCTGTTTTCATTTAGAAGAACAAAGCAAGTTTATAGTTTACAGTTGTGTGATATTTATGTATGTGTAAGGATTTCTTATGTGAAGAGTATTTTCTAATGCTTCGTTTTGAGAATGTCGAATCCTAGTGTTCAAGGAGAGATTAACAATGTTGAAAGTGATGCTCATGGTTATGGTTAAGTAACCTAATAAACATTACGTACTACTGATGAGAAAATACAAAACCTTGCTGCTATTGCGGTTAATTTAGCTATTTCAATACAAAGAGTCATAGAGGCTAGGCCATAAGAGAGAGTTGTTGAATAGGGTCGAGTAATGAGAGATATGCCAAGAAGACATATGAATAAACAATGTACACTAGAACCCATTCCTATGAACCAAGCACCACCTCGACATGCTAAGAGAATGGTGAGGTAGTGGTTGGAGTTAGATGAAGTGGAGGAGTACGAAGAGGAAGAACAATATGTTGAAGTTGATAAGCATAAACTTAGGGCTCTTAGGGGTGCTAAACACCTTAAGGTATAGATTCTAAGCTTCAATGGGTTTAGTAGTGTTGATGACTACTTGGATTGGGAAGAGAAGATCGAAAAGATATTTAACTTTTATGATTATGAAGATGCTATCCGTATTCGAGTGGCTGCGTTGGAATTTTTTGGATATGTAAAATGTGGTAGAAAAAGCTGTAGAATGTTCACTTGAGGACCTGATACAAAGTTCGAACATGGAATGAAATGAAGAGAGTCCTAGGAAGTAGGTTCGTTCCTAAACACTACAAACAAGACACTTTCTAATGTCTCCAAGACTTGAGATAAGGTAGTCGATTAGTGGAAAACTATGCTTAAGAGTTTCAGTTGCTCATGATCCAATGTGATGTTGACAAACTTGAGACATGAACTGTAGCATGGTTCATTTATGGGCTAAGGATTGAGATTAGTAACGTAATGGAGTTATAGAGTCTTACGACTCTAGATGAAACCATCAAGGTGGTATAAAGAGCCGAAAGGTAGAAGCAGAACCAAATTAGTCGAATGTCGAATACCTATGCTATCGAACAAGAACGACATGCTTAGCCAACTAAGAAATGACTGAGCATTAAACAATTTTGAGGTAGAACATTAAGGGCAAGTGTCGATTCGACTAGAAGAAGGCTAAAGTAAAGGCAAGGTCAAGGAACCGGAAGTTTAAAGAGACTAAGGTTAGAGCTTAGGAAGAAAGACTTAAGAAATCAAATGCTTTAAATGTCTCGATTATGGGCATATGGCTAGTAAATGTTCAAACTATCAAGTCATGACTATAAAGGGAGACAAGCCCTAGTTTAAAATAGAGAGTGTGAGTGAAGGAGAGGAAGAGATGAGAGTTGAAAAGATGTTGGAAGAGTTTTAGGAAGAACTCGATGCCGAGACACCTCCTGAGGGCAGTACCAAGTATTGTTTTGTCGTTCGATAGTCTCTTAGTGCATTTGTGGCTGATGAGAATGAGCAGAGAGAGAACTTCTTCCATTAAATTGCTGAGTTAATGGTAAGCAATGTATCTTGATCATTGATGGAGAGAGTTGTACTAATGTCATAGCACAAGGGGTAGTTAAGGCCATGAAATTGCTAACCCTCTCATACCATAAACCATACAAGATTCACTAACTGAATAAAAAAAGAGGCTTACATGTTGCCAAGCATGTTAGAGTATTGATTACCATTGGTGATATGTATAGGGACGAGGTGTTGTGTGATGTCCTCCCTATGTGCGCTACTCACATAGTACTCGGTCAACCATGGCTGTTTGACTTTAGAGTGTTACACAATAGGTATAAGAACACCTATATGTTCCAGAAGGATAGGAAGAAAATTATATTGATGCTCATAAGTATTAAGGAAGTGTAGGAAGCCCAAGAGAAAGTTGCTAGGTTACTGTAGTGGAAGTTTTTAGTGATTTCTCAAGCTTAGTTGCTTAAGAAGTCAAGGTTAAGGACTATGTCCTCTTTTTAGTCAGGAGACTCTTAGAGGTAAGAGAAGTTGAAAGCTTACTTGCTAAGGTGTAGCAACTACTTCAAGACTATGTAGACCTATATTCTTAACGAGATGCCAAAAGCTTTATCTCCCTTAAGAAGCATTGAGTATTACATTGACCTCCAGCCTGGAGCTGCCTTACTTAATTGACTCACTTACAGGTTTAATCTTGAGCAAGTAGTTGAGCTGAAGAAACAACTGGATGAGTTGGTAAACCGCAAATACATTTAAGAGAGTATGAACCCATGTGTCATACCAGCTGTACTAGTACCTAAGAAAGATGGGTCGTAGAGAATGTCGATAACTGTGCCATCAACAAAATTAGCATTAAGTATCGATACTTGATCCTACGGTTAGATGATATGCTCAATGAGTTATACGATACCTACATCTTCTTGAAGATTGACTTAAAGAGTGGCTACCACCAAATACAGATGAGACCTAGAGACGAATAGAAGATAACCTTCAAGACAAGGGATGGTTTATTTGATTGGATGGTAATGCTGTTTGGCTTAACTAATGTGCCCAGTACATTTATGCGGCTAATGAATCATATCTTTAGAACATTGATTGGCAAATGTGTTGTGGTTTATTTGGATAACATTTTGGTCTATAGTGCCAACCTCATTACTCATATTAAGCATTTAAGATCCGTGTTTGACATCCTCCGTATCGAGAGCTTACTTGGTAACTTGAAGAAATGTATGTTCTATCAAAGCAAGGTTGTATTCCTCAAATATGTTGTTTCAAGGAAAGGAGTTCGAGTTGATGACGAGAAAATGAGAGCTATTCTTAAATGGCCTTCGCTTCCATGGTCTAGCTTCATTCTATCACAGATTCATTCAAAACTTTAGTTCCATAATTGCGCCTTTAATCGAATTATCTAAGAAGAACACTGAGTTTAGGTGGTTAGAGAAAGCTCAAAAAAGTTTTGAAGATGTAAAATCTAAATTGATGTTTACTCTATAACTTACCTTATCGAATTTCAAGAAAGTTTTTGAGGTAAAGTGTGACGCATCTAGCGTTAGCATTGAGTGTCGTCCAATTGCCTATTTCAACGAGCAACTCCGCAATGCTACCTTAAATTACTCAGTGTATGATAAGGAGTTCTATGCCTTTATCTAAACATTATAGAACTGGTAGTATTATTTGTTGTCGAGAGTGTTCATCATCTACTTAGATCATGACTCTCTTAAGTACTTCTATAAGCAACAAAAACCATCTCGACATCATGCCAAATGGGTTGAATTCTTGGAGTTTTTCTACTATGTCATATGTCATCTGGTATAAGAAAGGGAGCACCAACACCATAGTAGATGCTCTTTCTCATCATCATATGCTCATCACAACATTATAAGCCAAGATACTTAGATTTGGCACCTTGCTTGATCAATATGAGCATGATCCGCATTTTAGGCCCCTAATAGCCAAGTGCAATGTTAAGGGAGTTGCAAATGGATTCTACCTAAATTAAAGGTTCCTGATGAAAGGTAAGCAAGTTTGTATGCTAAGTGGTTTGGCAAGAGAACTACTCGTTTGAAAAGCTCATATTGGAGGTTTGGCCGACCATTTTGGGGAAAAGAGGACGGCTAAGATATTGAAAGGACATTTCTACTGGCTTGGGATAATGAAGAATGTACGACAAATTCTATAAGGGTGCGAGGTATGTAAAAATACAAAGGGAAAGAGAGAGCCGAATGGAGAGAACATACCCTTACCTATACTAGAGTGACAATAAACCGACCTAAGCATAGATTTTATGCTCAACCTTCCCCAAACGCCGAGAAGACATAATTCAATCATGGTGGTGATCAATCGGTTCAATAAGATGAGTTACTTCATTCCCTACCATAGAACTAATGATGCTTTATTCATCGCTAACCTCTTTTTTCAAGAAATTGTATGACTACATGATATACCAAGAAGTATTGTATTCAACCATAACTCAAAGTTCACAAGCTTCTTTTGAAGGACCCTATAGAAGATGCTCAGTACTAAACTCATGTTCAGTACTTCTTGCCACCTGTAAATAGATGGCCAAACTAAAGTTGTAAACAGGATAGTCAACAACCTCCTACGAGCTGCTATTGGGAAGAATTTGCATAACTAAGATTTATGCCTGCCTATCATAGAGTTTGTTGATAGTCGCTTTGCTTATAGCTTAATAGGAAAATCTTCATTTGAGGTCGTTTATGGACTTAACCTGAACTTACCCCTAAATTTAATTATTAGTCCAACTATATTAAGGAAAAGCCAACCCTGCTTGAAGCGAGCTAAGGAATTTTAGAAGTTGCATTAGAGAGTTGCCAAACAACTGGCCAAGACTGTAGCTTGATAAAAGGAATAAGGAAGTTAAGGAAGGAAATGGGTCATTTATACCCTTCGAGACCTTGTTTGGATCTATCTTAGTAAGAAACACTTCCCTAGCAAGAGAACGAACTAACAATTTCCCAAAGAGGATGGACCTTATAAGATCCCTAGGCATATTAATGATAATGCTTATGAGGTTGAGCTGCCCAAAGGGCACGGTATGTCGATTACATTCAACGTCACCAACCTGACTTCCTATGTGCTAAATGACGACGAAGATCATGATTTGAGGGCAAATCTCCAATAACCTCGAGGACTTGATGGGTTATCAACCATTGGCCTACTCACTTACGTATGCCTCAAAGGCCTCCAATCCTTCGCCCAAAGAATTCTCTCTCTCTAACTTACCAATGGCGAGAAACATTACATAGAAGGTGGATGGCTAAATTCCTTGAGAGCTCCAGGTTGTTATACTATGCTTTATTCTCTCTCTTGTGTCAATGCTAACTATCCTCTAGCCGAAGATATAACCTTTAACTGCTGAGAGTTCCTATTGAGTAATGAGAGCTAGCCTCCTGCCTGTTGAGTACTTCTCTCTTGACTTCCTTCCAACTCTCACAGCATTACTTTATGTCTCAACCTCTTTGTTACTGCAACATTCTTGATTCTACTCATTTGCTATGAACAAAGAATCTTTATATGGAACCAATGTTGCCCTGCCAGCTGTCTATTTCATCTGACACTATACTGTTTTCCCATTTTGTTGTTTAACTTTTTTTCCCTTTTCATAAGTACTATGAATCCCCTTTTTTGTATGCCTTTTTGTAATTTCTTTACATGTATTGTTGCCCTAGGGACTTACTATAAATAGTCCTTTCTCCTTATACGTTGAAATCATATCTTACCTTATAGATAGACATTGAATATACTATTTTTGAGAGATAATCCTCTCCAAGTCCATATCATACACTCTTATCTAATCTTATCGAGTAACTCAAGATTAGTGGCAAGCGAACCTTAACATTAACTTATGTGTCATATTGGGTGAAGTATCAAGTCATGTTATGTTCATAGGTGGCTCCTATCCTCTGAGCAGCTTTATGTCAACTACTCTAGTTAGTTTGTTGACTTACTCACTTTAAGTTTCTTCGATATTTTGAAGGACCCATTGGTTCTAATTTGTTACGGTAAGTCCTAAGGATAACTAAGCTCCTAAACACATTACTGAATGGGCCCAAGGTTGGTGTTTAGATTGAATGGGCCAAAAGGCTAATGTTTGGGTTGAATGGGCTAAGGGGCTCATGCTGGCTTCCTTAATAGGTCGAAAGGCCTTGTGTGGGTTGGAAACCAAGTGTTTAAGCTAACTATTTAAGTAAGTTAAATGCCTAAGCTTGTGTTGGCTCTTAAAGCCTATAAGGACCTGTAGCCATCAGTAACTTTTCTTTTCATTTTTATTTTTTCAATTTTTGTTTCCATTTTCTTCCTTTTTTTTTTTTAGTGAAAGAAAGACAAAGTTTTATTTTACAAAAAAATAATTTACAAATGAGGATGGTGATTTTTTTAAGGTTCTATTTACAAGTTTATGAGATTTTACATTTCCTTAAATAAGAGGGAATAGTGGTTAGTTGATTGCCTATTGAAGGATTATTTACAAAGAAGGGAATGCTAAAGAAGGAAAAACAATGAACTAAAGATAACTTTATTATTTTGAAAAATAAAAAATATAGAAAAGAAAGGCAAATAACCTAACATTTATTCTGAAACTTGATATTTACTCTAAGCTCTCTAGATGTGAATTGGAAAAAACCCTAAATAAAGTCTTGTATATAAGCCTTAAGGTCCTTTATCATTTAATAGGTTTCCCCAATGACTTGTGCCAGAAGGGACCTTAAGGCCTAGCTATGAGCTTCAGAACACTTGAGCTTTTCCTTTAGATAGGCGATCTCATCTTTCAGCAGCTACTTGCAAATCCTAGATATGTCCTATAGCCTATCATTCCCCTGATTATTTGCTTAGTTGTTTACCATTCTAGGTTTACACATTTTATGAACAAAAATTAGTTATTGATGCAACAAAGAATGTACGTGGAAATATATAGATGTTAGAATTGTTTGGGTTAATAAATTACTTCTTAAATTGCAACCCTACTATTATCTTCAAAAACTTGATTGCATTAAAAACTCTTAAACAATTAGTAAGGTTGTAATTCTTAAAGGTAGTGTATTAACTCAAGTTTAGAGAGGAGTATATACAATTAAGATAGGTTTTAAAAGGTTCTTAAGTTTTGTGACCTCAATTGTTTTCTACTTGTTTTTAGAAAACACTTTCATTGGTCACATTAAGCTTAAGTAGGTGGGGAGGGGGGTGTAACCTAATCAATCCTAAGCGGTGGTTAGACCACAACACCTAGAGCCTATACAACGCCCCCTACTAGTCTTAAGGTCCTAAGATGGCTTGGGTCTGACCACATCTATCTTGCATCTTTGATGCAACAAATGACCCCCCAATATCCCAATGCATGTTTTATGTAAAATATGGCAATCAAAGCAAAATATATACACGAAATTAACAAATAAACAAACAAAAAAATAAATAAATAAACAAATAAACAACATGGGTATTTTGAAAGGTAATTTTAATTTCGGAAAGTATTTTAAGTGGTTAGCCCTCTTAAGGTCCCTAATGGAGTCGCCATGTTGTTAAGCTTGATTTTTTTCTTGGTTTTTATAATTTGTCTTCTTTAAATCGATCAATATTAGACCTTACCCATTTGATATTGACCATTGACTAAGTTTAAAGAAAACCGATTCTCTTAACTTTGAAAATGTTTTTGGAGTTGCCACCCAATCGAAGTAAGGAAAAAGAGTTAAGTTATAATCAATTAAATAAATTGATTATAACCTAGCCATTGATCTTTCGACAAACCCAATTTCTTTTGTCAAAACGATTTTTGAAAACCAAAGATCTAAATGCAGGGGCTAAATTTTTTAAACCCTAAATGAGATATTACTTTTAATCTTTTCGAATTTAATTTTACTTTTTTAATAATATCCTTTTTCAATTTCTAAACAACAAATCATATCACATATGACTAAATTAATAAAATTGAACAAATATTTACAAAGATGGAAAAAGGAAAAATTTCTATATTTTAAGTCACCTCGTGCGTACAGGTGCTTACGTACCCGCTATTTGAAATCAAACTTTCGTAGTTCATTCTATAAAATTATACTATATTGGGTTCGTTTTAATTTTTAAAAAGATCGGATTTAAGTTTTTTATTCGTTTTGAGTTTATTTGAGAAAATTCTTCTAAAGGGTCTTGATTGGTGTTTTATTTTTGAAAAACTCTAAAATAGTTATAATTTGGAAATGGTCTTTTTGTTTTTATCTATTTTTGGAAAGTTGATTTTCTAAGTGATAAAACAACTTTATTATTGTTACTTTTTTATTTTATTATTTTTATTATTTATTTATTTACTTTTTATTTTTATTTTTATGGTTTTTTGGTTAAAACATGAAAATAAATAAAAATAAAACTATATACTCCTTCCCTTTTTTCTTCTTTTCTTCTTTTTTTAAAAAAAAAAAAATTTATGATTACATCTCATGAGTACAAATGATAATAAAGATATAACAAAAGATGCAAAAAAATACAAATAGTTGAGTAAGGATTAGACAAGGGAAGGAACATGGGTCGAACTAAGGGCTCTTAATCGGATTAATTCGGATTAGCTGGGTTAGGTTGTTTTGGATTGGCTTAGACTAGGGTTTCATACTAGTTGAAATGGCAACGATTGAGGGATGCATCTAGGGTAGATCCAGCATTTCTTCAGGTGGGTAAACCCATTTTCATGGGTATCTTATTGATGATGGAAGCTGATAGGAATCAACCTACGACTATCTCCAAACTAAGGTTGACCTATCTTGAGCTTACGCCGACTTACTAGATGCTGAAGCCAACCTATTCAAGGCTGAGGATGAATAGCTTTTGCTGAGGTCAAGCTAATATTAGAAGACTGAAAGGAAGAAAAGGAACAACTTAGCATTATGTCTATTATCTGCCAAGATGCCAAGAGATTACACAGCCAAGGACTCGAAGCCAAAGATCCATTCGACATAGTATGGAGAGACTAGTGCCAATTAATTCGAGTATTCAGTAATTGTGGGCTAACCTTTCGGGTATTTCAACTAAGCACTACAAGACTTTAAAGACTCCTTCTCGAGCCCAAACAACCAACTACTGACCTTACCTAATTCGAATCCTACTCTTTCCAGGATAGGTTAAGTGATTACATGTCGACTTCTATCAAACGCATAGTTTTTGTATTCTTGTACATATTTTCTTTATTTTTAATTATGGGCTCATTCTTTAGGGTTTAAGGCCTTGTATATTATTTATAATTTTGCCACTAGGGTTTTAGTACTTGCTATAAATAGCAACATTTGTAATTAGCAAATAAATAA
This sequence comes from Lumnitzera littorea, assembly GCA_024138015.1. Classification (NCBI taxonomy): domain Eukaryota; kingdom Viridiplantae; phylum Streptophyta; class Magnoliopsida; order Myrtales; family Combretaceae; genus Lumnitzera; species Lumnitzera littorea. Next base: position 22,062,865 of record JAMXBB010000008.1, read on the forward strand.
TTAGACAATGTAGAATATACCCAAACTTGGAACTTTCCTCTTTCTAGTAAGGTTATACTTAAGCTCTTAGAGCTAGCATTTGTCGGATTATTAAGTATTGATTAACTCTTTAATCTTTCTTGTGTTCTTATCAATCTTATCCCTAAGATTGTGGTGAACCTATTCATCTGAGCAAGTTAGTGAGTCACATATAACCTCTTATTTGAAATCCGAGTAACATTTAGTGTTTGTGAGTCATATCAAACCCTATTTCACACTCAATCCCTAATTGTGTTTATGTCTTGATAACTCTTAGCTCATTATTCTCATTCAAAGCCTATTTCCCTTATCCTTGGTTCCGAGACTTACTGTCATACCAGGGGGTTTAGCAAGGGTATCGTAGCTTAACTCAACCGTCAGTGATGGTTGTCATGGTGGTAGGTTATGCAAGGGAGTTGTTCATACACTTAGGGAGTATGTGGTTTCTTTAAGCGAGAGAGAGAGGTTGGTGATGTTTGCTACAGTGTATTGTGTGGAGAGAAAGTGAGGTTAAGGAGGGTTTGTGCAAGTATATTTTGGTGTCATGGTTGAGGATGGAGAAAGAGATAGGTATGAAAGCGAAGTTCGAGTGAAAGAGGTCAAGGAGTGGTCGAAGGAGTGTAGCTTATCATGTGTATGCTAGTGGTTGTAGTGATGAGGGTGACAAAAGTGTGGTGTACGGGGATATGAGTGTGTGGTTGTGTTATTATAGGTTGCGGTGTTTCGTATGGCATGGAGAAGACAGTGGGTATTGGGATGCAGGGGCATATGGTGCTGTTGTGAATTGCAAGAAGGATAGGAGTGGTTGAGGGATTGGTTTCAAGTTGCAATGAGAGAGTGAGTCCGTTGGGTGTGTTTGGAGAAAGAAATAGGGTCTGAGTCATATGTAGTGGTGTTTAGAGAAAGAGATTTGGGTTGCTGTTCGTAAGTGAAGGAAAGGGTATCGGATTTAAGAGGAAGTATAGGTTAGACATTTTTTATGGCTAGGAGTTTAGTGGGTCTTTGAGGTTTGGTGTATTGTAGGGCATAGATCGCAATGGCTATGGATGGAGCGCTTGGAGTTGGGTTCTGTGGTTGTAGTGATTATGAGAGAGATTGTGCGGTGGATGGTAGAGTTGATGCATGAGAGGGAGGTGGTCAAGAGAGAGAGGGCCATACGTGTGTTACTATGTTCAATGGTGTTGAAGTGAGAGAGAGAGTCAAATTTATATGTGTGAATTCGTAGTTCTCCATATGTTGTGTGTGAGTTTTTTTTGAATGAGAAAAGGAGGGAAAGTAAAGGAAAGAGGAGAAGGAGGAAAGAAAATGTATTGTTAAGGCTAATCATAAAGTGATACTTGTTACAACTAGATATGTGGCATAATGATATCTTAACATATGGCAGCACGTGGAGTGTGGAAACAATAAAAGCAAAAGGCATTTTTTGCCTTTGATGAGAGTCGAACCTCAAACCTCATGCTTAATGCAAATCTAAATCTAAGTGCTTGTCCATTAAGCTATTGGCTTATGCTTTGTTTATATATAAAATTAAATTGTATATATAGATTAGGTTAGCTTAGACAATATTCAAATCTAAGCCCAAGCCTAACAATCCCCTCCTTATTTTATATAAATTAAAAAAAAAATCTCTTCTATTAAACTATCTAAAAATTTATTATTTTCAAAATTCCTTAAATCCTCTATTTTTTCAATTTTTAAATTTTCTATATATTTTTCTAAATTTTTCCATTTTTGTTATTTTTTCTAAATTTCTTTTTTTTTTTTGTGCTCCTTCCTATTTTTTTATTTTTTTTTGTAGTTTTCTAAATTTCTTATTTTTGGGTTTTCTTAAATTTCTTTATTTTTTTTTTTGCATTTTTCCAAAATTAGGACCATTTTTTTTATTCTAAAAGTTTTGAAAAAATAAAAAGGGAGCAAAAATGGGGTATCTACAAACCCCTTTTGATTCTATACCCTATTAACTTTTGCATTGAAGGAGCTTTTTCTACAACTATAAGCTTAAGCATCTATTTATAAGTAATAGATCTAGAATTATAAAGAAAACCTAACAAAAATAAAATATTTTAAAATTATGGCATGTCTACGATTGAGGTGTAAGACCATAATGCTTAGGCATATGCTTACACTTTATTCAAAATCTTTAAAATCCAATGGAATTCATTAATGAGAGGAGCCACGATTGTAGTTTGCAACCACGTTCTTTTTTAGGCTTCATTTCTCACTTCAAATTCCTTTGCTTTGATCCTTGATCAATGCTTTTACTTCAAAATTCTCCAAAACTTGATAAAAAACTTCAAAACTTCATAAAATACTCCTAGAGTCCTGGAAAATAAAATTTAAAAGAATGAAGCACAAAATACTATAGGATTAACTAAATTAATACCTAAAATTGTACAAAAAAACTATAGAAAATATATGCTAAATTCATGTCATCAAATGCCCCTACACTTAAATTTTTACTTGTCCTTAAGCAAAACAAGGAAAACCAAAGCAAAAATATCTTGATGACAAGATAATTCCAAAATTATCCTCATAAAAGTATACCCTTAAGTTAGAATGGCTTAACAAATATTTCATTCAAAATCACCCATTTTCCTTAGTTTCATAATTCCTTTAGAACACTTGGATAATAACACTTTAAGAACTATTGAATTTTAGTAATCAATTCAAATAATTTAGAGTTAGCCATATCACTTAAAGAAAAACTAAACTAAAGATTAAAGCAACTATAGACCAACTAAGAAAAAGTTATAGAGATTTCCTCACGCTAACTCCAAAGGAGAAGAATCTTCTCTTTATTATTTTTAACTGAAAAATTAGACTAAATGTATATTACATCAACTCATCCTCTGATTGTTTATTTACTTCTTTAAATTTTCATTGAGTGGATTTTTAATTCAATTTCTTCGTTGAAGCTTGATTAACATTGAGAAAGTACCTCAATTTTCTCATAGACCAGGGTTGATTCTTACTAATTTAGCCCTTTTGATTATTTTCTTTAGATCTAACAAAACAAACTAGAAAAGTAAAAAGCAAAGTTAAACTAGATAAGGTAAACTAAATAAACTTCTAACTCAAGTACCAAATTTTTTGTCTCTTGTAGATCTTACAAAATAACAAAAGTAAAACCAATTTTATAAAAAGAGCAATAGAAAATGAGTTAGGGGGTTACAATCATCCAAGACAAGAAAAATTCAAATCGAGTCTTTGAAAAATAAAAATGTACAAAAGAAAAGATCACTCTTTATCTTCTTATTTGTCCTCACCTTCCTCCTCAAAGTCCTCTTCTACTAACTCCTCATCTAAGTTAGGAACTAACATAGGTAGAGATGATAGTGACTAGGCAGCTAAATGTGATATCTTATGGTCAGGTGTTTATTTCGAATCTTGACCTAGTATTAAGATTCAAAATCAATGCACCATTGAATAAGTGTAATAGGGGAACTTTCTATACTTTTGTTCCCATTGTGGGTTATGCAGACTATCATTTCCTCCTAAGCAAAATTTAGAATGAAGAAGTTATGAGTTACATATTGCAAGATATGTGCAATTAGAATAAATGGCTTAAACTTTTGAGACCCCTAATTTGTTTTCTTGAATATTATTTTACGTTTTTGGGTAAGTTTGTTGTGTTGTCTCTTTCTTTTATGATGTTAAGGGATTTGATTAATTTTACTAAATGAGAAAAATGATAAAAGAGAATAGTACAATGTTGAGGCTTTGATGGTTTATATCTAGTTCGGTGGTTGATTTTACCACAATCGTTTAATTCAATATTTTAACACCATCTAGTTTTATCATAATGATTGATATAGTTGCTAAGGATATTATAATGTAGTGACATGAACATTGCTTTAATAACAAAAATTATCCAAGTTTGAAATCTCTCTCTCTTAGTTGGCAAAAAAAAGAAAAAGAAAAGCCATTTGAACTCTTAAGCATGAGCATCAAAAGATTGGTGGTCTATAATAATGTTTAATGAGCACCATTTAGCTTGTTGGTAAAATTTTATCTATTTAGAGGGCAATTTTGCTTACCTTGAGTATATATGCTTCAACATGTAATTGGAGGTTTAGGTATGTGTATGTTTACAGTATGTATTGATCTTGTTAAGAAGGCGATTATAACATAGTGATATGAACACTATTTTCATAACAAGATGGACCAAGTTCTAATTCTCTCTCTCTTAAGTAGTAATATAGTTAGTTAAAAAAAAAAAAGAGAGTAATTTAACTCTTGACCACGAGCATCAAATGATTGGTGGTTCATAAATGATGTGTAAAGAGAACCATTTAGCTCGATGGTAAAATTTTATCCATTTAAAGGACAATTTTGCTTACGTAGATTAGGCACTCTTTAGTGTGTAATTAGACATTTGGATGTGTTTAAGTTTATAGTATGTATTGATCTTGTTAAGAAGGTACATATGTTTGCTTTATTTGAATTATCTATCGAAACCTTTGAACATTTTTGTAGTGCTCTACTTGTTCTTACTAGCAATAAAAGTGAGTAAAAACCATATTTGATCTTTCAAGAGAGTTATTCATTAAAAATGTGTGTATATATATATATATATATATATATATATATATATATATATATATTGTGAGGATTTGAGATAATAACATGTTTGATTAATTTGGACCTTGATGTTAAAAGCTCCTATGATAACGAATAGTAGGAAGGTAGGGTGTAAGCACTTAGGTTGGCATGTGTATATGTATCTATAATAATGTGCTTATCATTTTCTCACTTAATATAGATCATTACCACATTGAGTTGAGTTATAGATTTAGGAGTGTGATTTACTTTGAATGTTACCACAATAGTCAATGTGTACTCACATTTGCAGATAATCAAGTAACTTAAGAGAGTTATTTATTTTACAAATATGGTACTAAGGAGCTCAAGTGCAGTAGAGTAGTTTTTATGCGATGGCTAATGCATACAATAGTAGCGATCATTATGCTTTGGAGGATACCACTACAACGATGTAAGCACCCGACCAATCAAAAACCAAATGTTATTGTACCTTAAACTTCGTCATTAGGAATCAAGAGAATTGAGCGATTGACTAAGCTTAATAACTATTACTAAGTTCCTCCACTTATTGAGGAAGTTGAAGTAGCAGTTGATGATCCAAGATATCTTATGGAATTAAGGATGCTTGGAAACATTGAAGTGTTATACCCCATGACCTAAGCTACGCACCACATAACCAGTATTGAGGTCAACCTTGCTATATTTAGAGTTTTCTCCTATCATAGCCTCACCATAGCACTTAAGAGGCTAGTTAGAGCTTATGATTATGATAAGAAGCTAACTCTAACCACTTTTACATCAAGAGTAAGCCTTTTCCCACCTACCTAACATATTAAAAGAAGGTTAAGGTTAGGGAAGCTCTTACTATGGCCTCACCATAGTACTTGAGAGGCTAATTGGAGCTCATTGTTAGGATAGGAAGTAGACCCAAACCACTTTTATGTCAAGAGCAAGCTTTTTCCCACCTACCTAACATCTTAAAAGAAGGCCAAGGTTAGGGAAGAAACTAAGTTCACAAAGTTAATGTAAGCCTAGGTCCTATAAACCTACGACGAATCCAAGCTTAGTCTATTTGAGGTCTAAGGCTAGGAGATCGGTTAAGAGCCCCTATTCCTAAACTCCACAAGCTTAAGCATTAGCTAAAAGAGAACAACTCAAATAAACTCCAATAAGCTCAGACCCTTACTATCTCATCCACTCCATAGCTTGATCATCAATTCCAACTAGCACTTGAGCTAAAATACTAACCCCCAACCTATTATGTAGCTCAACCACACACTTAGGAACATCTAAACGCTTACTCTAAACCTAATTTAAGTTAGTGCCAACTTGCTATTACATGGCTCTAGTGATAACTTAACCCTAACCATTCTAGTGTGCACAACTTTAATCGTATAGTTTATTATGTTACTAATTTGCTTGTATAGGCCGCTTTTTAATGTTTTAGCTTACTTCTAAATATTACATATTAACGGTTAGGGTTTTAGGATCACTATACATAGCATACTTTGTAACTAGCAACCATCTTTGACATCATTAAATAATAAATATTGCTTTTTGTAAAGAGAAAATTGAGTGTTGTCTTTTGATTATTGAGTAAGTAATATTTTCTTCAATTGTTGTGAGCTCTTACCAAGCTTCATTGATTGTGATGAACCATTCATTTGAAGGGTTAATGAGTCATATTTAACTCCAATATTTGAGAACTAGGAGCTTGTTTGGTATTTGTGAGTAATGTTAAACAATAATATAACCTCAAAGCCAGTTTATGTTTATGTTTGGTGTGTTATATCCATATACATTTGCATTGATACCCTTTCTTTTAATGTTTTCATCTTTAAACCTAGTGATGTGTGAATCACTGGTAGGAGGTTGTCTAGTAGTTTAAGGTTTCTACTCCCTAAGAATGTTCCTACCTAGGTTAATTAGCTCAAAGGAGTACAACCAGGTTTCAAATCAATTTCTTAGTTAGGGTTGTTAAGCTCGAACGAGTACAATCATGTTTCAAATCAAATTCCCATTTAGGGTTGCTAATATAGTCAGCTTATAGGGCACTATACCCACTCTTGTGCCTTAGCCAGCTCTTAGAGTGCCTTATTTCTTTTCCAAAATATCTTTCATTGTATACTAAATCCCTAGTGGATCAATCCTAGGATAGCTAGCTAACTGTAAGTGCTTCTTAAGGTAAGTTTATCCTTAGGACAAAATCGGTGTCTCTTTTTCATCTTTGTAGTAGAGTTTTACTCAATCCTCATTACAAAGAAAGACAGTTGTAGACAGCTTATTCTCCATTCCCCCCTACCCCTACCTCAACTCTTCCATAGTTTTAGAATAAAGTCAAAGGGTCTTAATTTAGAAAAATTAAATATATATATATATATATAGAAATTTTAGAAAAAAGAAATTAAAAAAAAGGAAAATTCAGTGAAATCACCAAAAATTTAGAAAATTGAATGAATTTTTTACAAAATTGAATAAAATAGAAAAGTTAGGAAATATGTTAGAATAAATTAGGATAATAAGAGATAATAAAAGGATTTAGGGTACATTTTGGGTTGGTTTTAGGATAAGCTTAGTTTCTTAATTTGGCCTAAATCATTTTTATATCTTATATAAATTCGATTTGCATCAAATAGTAATAGTAAGGCATAGGCCAACAACCTAATTGATTTAACACTTTGTCATAACATTGCATTAAAGCAAAGGTCTTAGATTTGATTCCTACAAGGTGCCAAATTGCATCCTTTTATTTTTTGCCCCATGACATCTGGTATGTATTGGGTGATATTAGGACATGAAGCACAATCTGGCTACGTGACGCAACATCAATGTTTGATTCCTTCCCTTTCTTCCCTGTTCTTTCCTTTTCTTTTCTTTTCTTAACATGAATGTAGCTCAACCCCCTCACTTCGAAATTATTTTTTTATGTTTAGCATACAATTTCCATCAAATTAATGATGGAATCAAGTGTTAGGCATGGTATACTCTTGAACCTAGCAAAGTTTTCATCTAGATTCATTGATCTAGGTAACCTAATTGTATCATGAAAATCTAAGAAACTTCAACGCTTAGATTTTCCTTATGATTCAATATTTCCATTATTTTTACTTTTTGAAGTATCTACAAGTTAGATTAAGTATGAATGTAGCTTGGGGACACATATCTGATTGCAATTTAACTCCCAATCACCCTTGAAATTGAAGATGAAAGCCTTAATATTCACTCTCATTTATTCTCAATTTTATTCTGTTTTGATCACTTTCAATCCTAGTCCAAACTTTGAATAGTATAAAAGGACTCCCCGAACAACATTCCCATCATTAATCATCATTTGCACACATCAAAAACACTCACCCAACATCCTATCTCTCTTTAAGTTTTTTACTGCCCCTCCCTCTCTAGTAAATTGCATTAGCTTATGGACTTTTGAGCAAAACCACTACATCAACTAACTTCCCTAAAGCCTAAGCTCTTTAACACTACTAGCCCTTTCAATTGCCATGCCTTCTAACACCCCTAACTAAGCAACCACCACAAAAACCTAACCCCACTGCTCCACCACCTTTGAAAATATGAACTCTACTGCTCCTTGGTTAAAATTGATGCAACAATCGATTTTACGTTGCCTAAAACCTAAGATAGCCCCCACTACTATTGATGGAAAATCTAAAACACCATCAAACCACCACCTCTGGCCAAGGTACTCTCTCTATACCACATATCACCAATAAAATACACATGAAAGTCACCTTCCCCAATTGTTTCGACCCTTAAAACTACTTGCAACATGTTAGACGTCACTTAGAACCTACCTCCTTACCAACTCACGTGCTTGGTACGTATGACCTAACTAAGGTCTGAATCCTACCCAAATCTACAATCAACCTTGGAATCTAACCCATGCTAAGGTTCTACACAAGCATTGTCTGATTTTCCTTTTTCTTATTTTTTATTTCATTTTTTATTATTTTATTCATGCTGTAATTATTTTTTTGTTTTCCTATTTCCTTATTCTATTATATGATTAAAAAAATAAGTGAAAAAGAAAAAGAATAAAAACAATGAAGAAAAAAAAGGTAAATAAGAGAAAAGAAAAAAAAAAGACGAAAGAGAAAATATTTATATTTCAACTATGATAACCCAATTGTAAATCTATCTTTGAAAACATATTTACTCCCTTCAATTGATCAAATAAATCATCAATCTGCAGAAGTGGGTATTTGTTTTTAATTGTCACCTTATTCAATTCATGATAATCTATATATAGCCTTGGACTCCCATCCTTTTTCTTAACAAATAGTATCAATGCACCCCAAGGTAATGTGCTAGGTCACATCAAACCTTTATCTAGCAGTACCTAAATTTGCTTTTTTAGTTTCGCTGACTCTATTGGTGCCATATGATATGGGGTCATAGAAATAGGTGCAATGCTTGGTCTAAGATTTGTAATAAATTCAACTGCTCCATTAGGGGGCAACGTAGGCAAATCTTTAGGAAAGACTCTAAGAACTCACAAACTATAGTTACATCTTCCAGCTTAACATCTTTAGTTTATGTATCCACTATCGAGGCTAAGAAACAAATTCTCCCACATCGTAACAACATCCACACTTTACTAGCTGAAATCAACTAAGGAACTACCTTACTTAGACATCCCTTAAAACAAAACTCCCCTTCATCAAGCTTTTTAAATACCACCATCTTCTCTTTACAATCTACATTTGCTTGGTACTTAGTCAACCAATCCATACATAATATCATGTTAAAACCTTTCATGTCCAAAATAGCTAATTCAATAAGCATCTCATGATCTCCTCTACATACATTTCCTTCTTTGAACTTGCATTGCACAACTTGTTCTCTACCTGATGAGGTCATAACTACCAGCTCATATGTTAAAGTCTCAATTAGGAGGCTACTTCTATCAATCTATTCTTTTGACACATCTAAAGGGGTTGCTTAAGTGTCAAATAAGGTATAAGCATAGTTATTACCTACATATACTAATCCTAAAAAAATTATTTATGCCTATGTTATTCTTATTTTATAAATTTATCATTACAAAATAGATTAATATTAATGCATCATGCAACCATTAAAATTAGAAGAGTTTCTAATTACACTTTAGTTGCAATGATATGATCATCCTTAGCTTCCTCTTATTGAAGGGCATAAACCCTTCCTTAAACCATAGGCCTTTTACTTATTGAGCCTAGTTTTTCACTTCCCAATTATTTTATAAAATTAAGTCTTCTTTAAACAAATCAGTACTAAACCCTATCTATTTAACACTAACCCTTAACTAGGGTTTAAAGAAAACCGATTTTTAATTTGAAAATACCTTGGAGTTGCCACCCAACCGAAGTCGAGAAAAAAGTTAAGTTATAACCAATTGGATGGATTGGTTATAACATAGCTACTAGTCTATCTATTAAACCAATTTATAAAATAGTTTTTCAGAACTAGAGATCTAAATCTAGGGGATAATTTATTAAATCTTAAACGGGTACCACTTTTTAACTTCCTGAATTTAACTTTGCTTTTTAAATATACCCTTTTTAATTTCTAAAACAACTAATCATGTTACATATGACTAAATTAATTAATTTTCACAAATATTTATAAAAATGGGAAAAATAAAACTTGCCATATTTTAAGTCACCCCGTACTTACGTATAGGTGACTACGTATCCACTATTCAAAATCAGACTTCGGTAGTTCATTCATGAAAACTTTAGCGGGTGATTTGATTTTAATTTTTGAAAAAAGTTCAGATTTACGTTTTTACCTAATTCAATTTATTCAAGGAAATTCTTCTAAAGGGTTCTAATTGATGTTTTATTTTTAGAAATTCTAAAATAGTTATAATTTAAAAAGGGTCCATTTATTTTCATTTATTTTTAGAAAACTCAATTTTTCTAAGTGTCAAAAGGAATTTTATTCACAAGCCTATTAATTTATTTTTATTTTTATTATATTATCTTATTTATTATATTACTTATTCTATCTATTTCTATTAAACTAAAAATAAATAAATAAATAGACTATTCCTTTTTTTTTTCTTTTCCTCTTTTTGTTTTTCTTTTCATCCTTTTTTCTTTCTCGTTTTTTTCTTTATTATTACATTTCCAAATAAAAATTAAATAAAATTAAAAAGAGAAAAAAAAAAACTCAATCGACTTGGCTCAGTCGGCTTATAGGCGGCTCGAATCGGTTCAGCATGGTTGGCTTACTTTAGCTTAGATCAGCTCGATCGGTTTAATCGGCACTAGGGCAACTCAATTAGCTTACCTCAGCTTGGGGTTAGCTCACTCTGGCTTAGTCAGCTCCAGTTGGCTTTGGTCGGCTTTAGTCGACTCTCTTTGGCTCGAATCGGCTTACTTTAGCTCAATTAGCTCCAATTGGCTTCAATTGGCTTAGATTGACTCACTTCGTCAAAAAACACCATAGGGAATACTATCCTAGAGAGAGAAAGGAACCATGCTAGAGAGAGAGAGCTTCGATTTTTGTTCTTCTAAAGTGTTTCAAAGCTTTGTTATGTGCTAAAAATGAAGAGCAAAGACCTATTTATAGTTATCTTAGTCGAGTTAAGGATGGAAAATATTAAATGCAATACAATTTTCTTCCATGTTTGGGTTAATCAAACCTGGACAGCATGTGATGCCAAATACAAAGCCGCACGTGTAAGAGCATATCCAATACGCATGTAAGAGCATATCCAACGTGCGTAGGAGTGTGTCTAAGTGTATCCAACTCGCGTAGGAGTTTACTTACCACACTTAGAAGTAAGTTGGTAAATAATGCAGTGATGACATAGCAATAAAGTGAGAAAAGAAAAAAAAAAAAAAAGATGCATTATGCACCTCCCTTGGATTAAACCCAGGATCTTCAAGTCATATGCAATATCAAGTCTATGTGGTTATCTAGTTGAGCTATTGGTTTTTCCTTGTTTTGCACATATGAACTAGGTTAACCTAGCTTAGATTCAAATCCAAGCCTAGACCCATTGACCCTCTTTTTTTTTTTTACCTAAATTAAAAAAAAATTATATTCTACTAAACTATCTAAAATATTTATTCTTCTTTATATCTTCTATTTTTGTATTTTTCTAAACTTTAAATTTTTGTGATTTTTTCTAAATTTCTTTTATTTTTGGCTTTTCCTTAAATCTTCTATTTATTTTTTTTTTCATTTTTTCTAAATTTCTTATTTTTTGTGCTTTTTCCTATTTTTTTGAATTTTTCCTAATTTAAGACCCTTTAACCTATTTTAAAAATTAAAAATTAAAAAATAAAAAGTGGGGTAAAAATGAGTTGTCTATAATTGCCCCTCCTTGTATTGTAGTGAAGTTTGAGTAAATATTTGCTACAAAGACTAAAGAGACTATTTTTGTCCCATAACTAGATTTTAATCCAAGAAGCACAACAGCTAGCTAGCTATTTTAGCCCCAATCTACTAGAGATTTGGTGAAGAGAGTAATGGCACTCTAAGAGATGACCAAACGAGCAAAAGAAGAATTGAAGTCTGGCTGTACTCCTATGAGTTGAAAAAATGAAGTGAGATGGGCGAAGCACTCCTTGAGCTGGCTAAGGCCCTCAAGAGAATGAGAAAGCTTGTTCGTGCCCCTAAGGAGTTAACTAAGCAAAGCAAGCAAAGCAGGCAAAGTACTCCTTGAGTTGGCTATGGCCCTAAACTGGATGAAATGGGTAATCGCTTCTAGAGCTAGCTAAGACCCTAAAAGAATGAGAAAACTTAGTCGTACCCTAATGAGCAAACTAACTAAGGTAGGTGAAGCACTCCTTGAGCTAGTGAAGGCCCTAAACTGAATGAAATGGGTAAGTACTTCTAAAGCTGGCTAAGACCCTAAAAGAATGAAAGAACTAAGTCGTACCCTAATCAGCTAACCAACCAAGGTTGGTAAAGCACTCCTTGAGTTGGCTAAGGCCTTAAACTAAATGGAATGGGTAAGTGCTCCTAGAGTAAACTAAGACCGTAAAAGAATGAGAAAACATGGTTGCACCCCAATGAGCTAACTAACCAAGACGGGTGAAGTACTCCTTGAGCTAGCTAAAGCCCTAAGCTGAATGAAATGGTTAAGCACTCTTAGAGCTGGCTAAGACCATAAAAGAATGAGAAAACTTAGTCATGGCCCAATGACCTAACTAACCAAAGCGGGTGAAGTACTCCTTGAGCTAACTAATGCCCTAGACTAAATGAAATGGCTAAGCGCTCTTATAGTTGGCTAAGACCCTAAAAGAATGAGAAAACTTAGTCGTGGCCTAATGAGCTAACTAACCAAGGCTAGCAAAGTCTTTCTCTTTTCTATTCATTTAAAAACATGATGGGGGTAAGTATATTCTACTAGATCCATCCTCTTAAAGGTGAAGCTTGATTCTAATGCCCAACTCTTATAAGTCATGATGTGCTTTTAGGTGATCCTTAAACTTTCCTTCAAGATTCAATAAAGTCTTAATCACATTATCACATACATTTTTTCTATACACATTACATCTAGATTATATCCAATCAAGTTATCTTTTCAATATGGTAACTTGAAAAATATACTTTGTTTTATTCAATTGAATGACAGCCTGTGATTGTAGTCAACTAACTTGCCAAATGTGTATTCATAACGGTTTAGCTCATTTAATATCATATCTCCGTTTAATCGAGGTGGGGGTCCTTTGTGCTCTTCTAAACCATCAAATGATCTTTTGTCTATACAAAGAGCATGATCCTTATCTAGAAAGCAGTGATAGCCCACATAGAAATGCTTACCACTATATTTTAATCATCTTGACCATGTGTATTTATGACATCAAGGATAAGGTAACTTACCCTTAGTACTCCACCCTAAAAGGTTCATATAAGTAGGAAAATCACTAATGATCCATAAAAGGGCCATGCACATATTAAAATTTTCTTTTATGGAAGTATCATAAATGTCTATCCTAACATGCCATATATCTTTTAATTACTCAACTAAAGGTTGCAAATAAATACCTATGCTATTTCCTTAAGCCAAAAGGCTTAGTATGAGTAATGATAACATAAAAATTTGTAGTTTCATACATATCCATGGAGGTAAGTTATAAGGAATTAGAATCACAGGCCTTGTACTATAAGAGACACTTTTTGTCTTAAAGGGATTGAATCCATCACACGCTAAACCAAGCCTAACATTCTTTGCATCTTCTAAAAGTTGAATATTTTTATAATCAAATATTTGCTAAGCAAGAGAATCAGTAAGGTGCCTCATGTATCTATATTTTGTACAATAATCCTTAAGCTACTTCATGAATTATGCAATTTTTGAAGACAAATAACATTTGTAACCTTAAGATTAAGGGAAAATGCCATATAACTTTTACCAGAATTCTACTACCTTGCTCCTCATCCTCATTGTCATGATTGCTTACATATTTAGACAACCACAAACATGACACGCAATATCTTGCACATATTCTTTCTAATAACTTACCATCATTGGGGCATGCACGAATTTTTCGATAACTTAATCCTAAGTCATCAATTACTTCTTAGCCTCATAGTATGACTTAAGCAATTTCTTCCCTATAGGTAATAACTCCTTTAAACACTAAAGCAACTCAGATATTGATTTGTTACTCCATTTGTTTGTCACTTCAAATGAAATAATTATACTATAAAAGACAATTTTGAGAATTCATGCTCCCTGGATATATTTCTTGCTTGGCATCTTTCAACAACTTATAAAATGTTTTTGCTTCTTCAGGAGGTTCATTTTTTGGTTCCATATACATCTTGTCATCTTCACCCATTATTCCTTCATGAACTCCAAAAGCATCATACAACATTTCATGTGAGTTTTTTTTTAGTGTTAGAACCATCATTAACTTCTACAGTAGGGGAAGTAGCTAATAAACCCTCCTCTTGCAATGATTTTTCTCTATAACCTCTCATAAACCCATCACATATCAAAAGAACTTGTACATCCTCTAATGTTGCCCCACATAATATTTTTACATTTTTTACATGAGTATGCAATTTTTCCATCTATACCAGCATTTCTAAATGTTCTCTTCAAATAATTAAACTCTTATCATGTATTTATGATAGCACCTTAATTCATAAATCTAACTTCTATCCATTTCTACATGAGGAAAAATAAAACTATAAATATGTAGCATACAATCACAAGTGTAACACTTAAAATTATAGAATAAATAGCAAGTACATGTGGTAAGAAAATCTAGGTAATTAAAAAAGAAAAAGAACAAGTAAAGTTGCTTTTTATCTTAAGTAAAAAATGATAAATCCAACCAATAAAAATAAGTTCGAATGCTAATTTCTTTCTACCTAATTCAATTATTTTAGTTATTCATGATGAGATTGACTATATCTAATTTGAGAGACATGCTAACAAGTGACCACATCTAATTTGAGTTTGGTTCATTAACAGTAACATTGTTGTATAAAGGTTTTGTCCATCTTGATTCTACCTTTCATGATGTGTTAATGAAATACGATCATCATCTTTTGAATCATGCTTTTACCATAAAAGGTAAGTTGCTAGAATAGCACCAAAAGAGAAATAGCGATTTGTCACATTTTAGTGTATTGAAGCAAGAGTGTCAACCATCAAGTTTAGTGGAGGTCAAATAAAATTTTATAGTAATACCTTTTACTTCTTTCAAATAGTAGCATGTTACTATTAGTAATTGACTGTATGCTGTAAACAATAAAAACTATTTGTTTCTTTATAAATGAAATTAAGGATAAAGCTAGATAGATGAGAGATGAATCAAATCAAAATAATAAATAGTAGAAATTGAAAATGGAGGAGTCATACTGTTTTTGGGCAATATATGAGGTGGTCTTGTAGTTGGAAACCATAGAAGAAAGAAAAAAGAACGACCTTATTAATACTAGAAAAATATGTAAAATTTAATAACATTAATACTTTTTATTAGATACAATATTGACTAGTTTATGTACATAGAAAAAGTTGCTAATCAACCTTTAGGGCTAATTCTTAATATTACAATTTTATTGTGATAGTAAGATCAATTGATTGTTGAATGCTAAACTTACCAAATCTATTGCTCTTCTACACTTGCAATATATTGAGAACTATGAAAAAAGTAGAGAAAAAATTGTGGTTTGGAGATGCACCCAATAAATTTATTATTTTCAGCTCCTCATAAAACAAAACTTTTACTTTGTCTAATTTTTACTTTTTTGAGCAAAGCAAAGAACAATAGAAAAAAGAAAGAAAAAAGAAATTCCTATTTAATAAATAAAGCTCTTATATCTATTCCTTTTTTTTTTCTTTTCACCAGTAAAAAAGAAATTTATTGATAAACAATAGAAACTTAAACACCAAAGTTTTCATTTTTAGACAACAACAAAGATAAAATAGGGGGAATGGACAAAATCCTTAAATCTAAGTTTTTTCCTTTTCTCCATTGAGAAGCTAACCAATCCACACAATTATTTGCTACTTGGGAAGCATATTAAAAAAAGAAAAAGAAAGAGTATAAGGAACCAAACACCCTACAATTGGATGTCATGGCAATCCTGAGTTGCTCTTAGGTGTAAAATCAGCTTCCCATTTTCACCCAATTTTGGGTGTTATTAACAATAATTGTATCTTTTAATTGTTGGTTAGAAATATAACTAAATTACCACATAAAACTGATTCTTTAGAGTCTAACGAGTATGAGATAAAATGAATCAACTAGAGAATCTAAGGGAAAAGAACATATAAGAAAAGAAATTACACCTGTTTGCTTTCCCTTCTTTGTACTCTACATTCAAGCTTCACACATAATCTTTGCTAACTCATAAGAATAGCAAAATTTAAAATCACTCCATAATCAACAATAAGCCAAAAATTAAAATAGGAATTAAAAAAAAAAGATAGACCAAGATACTAGATCCCGACTTGCTTATTCTCATACACACTCCATACTGACAAATAACATTAACAAAGAATTGAAAAAAAAAATGATAGCCAGCAAAAAGGAAATGCAACGTAGAATCATGATTATTTGATTTATTTCTTTATATCAAATACAACATTAATGGAGGGTGAATCATTTTATTTTAATTTGTTTCTTTTAGTCATAAATTTGTACTTTAAGAAAATCTTAAGTATGAGTACTACGAAATTCACAAGTTTCTTGTGCCCAAAAAAACATATTTAACCATAACACGGTTATAGTGGTAAAAAAAAAAAAACCATAATACAGTTAATTAATTGATGGAATGTATTATATAATATGGAAGGAAATAGAGTCAAGAAAGAGTGACTTCACTTTCTTGGACAAGGACTACTCTTTTGGCGAAAAAGGAATCTGAATTAACTAGAGGCTACAAATATGTGAAACAAGGGGGGTGGGGAAAGGGCAAGTACAAGTCGAAATTAGGCATTTAGCTTATGTTAAATCACTAAAGGAAAATATTACATTTAATTCTTGATGTTTATCAAATGCATATCGATAAGGATGCAACTAGGACGGGTTTGGTAATCCCAATACTGACCCCATTACCCGTAGGATGTTCCAAAACCATATAATGTTTTAAACATATTATCTAAAACCTGCTCGAGAAGCCTATTAGGAAACTCGATTCCCAATCTTGGAGCCCGTTTTCCTTCACCACCCCTACCCCCAAAAAGACAAATTATATAAATTGAATTGCACAAATTAAATATGTAATGTAAGGATTAGGACAAGCAAAGCACTAAAAATCTATTAGTGCAAAGTAATACTATGAATCAACAATAAAATATTGAACTAGAAATTACTCAACATTTATTTCAACAAACATCAAGCTCCTTATTCTTCTCATAAGCAAAGAAGACCTCTAAAATCATTACTTAATCAAATCTTATTGCTTTCTTACTGAGGAAAAAAAAAATACTTTTACACTGTAAACAAAATAATGGCATACATTAAACTATAAACATCTTTATAATTATCATCTACATAGTTTCACCCTAAAATGAGAGGGGGAAATGCTTTTCTACGAACAAAATAAATAAATAAATAAACAAGTCATTAATAAAAGAATTAGTTCTACAGGCAAAGCAACTTTGATGCTTACATGTCAAAATACAGCAGTATCTCCACAATAGTTTAAACCTAAAAGGATCAACCTTTTGCTTTATTATATTGGATTTACTATAATTAAACATAATCACATCATGTCGACACTTAATCAAAAGCGTGAAATCCTGGAACTTGCTAGTTTTCTAATCAATAGTTTTTATTTCCTATAATATATAATACTTGAGTTATTTTTCACTAAGTAACAGGTTTCTCAATGATTTTCATTTTTAGAAAAAAAAAAAAAAAAAAAACTAGAACCCTTCCTAAAACCCTATAGGATTTTTAAGCATTTCCCAAAATCCTATCAAGAAATACCCTATAAGGTTTTTTATCAAGTCAAGAACTATGTTACAACCCACCTAGTTACATCCCTACATATCAATGGTGCATAGTAAAAACTCTTAGCAACAGACTAACTTCAATGCAAATCAAGGATACCAATGTGCTTAAATAGTATGGTCTCTACCACCAAGTGATTTCATTAAGATGAATTGTGATGGTGCATCAAATCAAGTAGCAGAAAAGGTAGAATTGGCTTTGTTTACTGAGATTCATCAGGTAGTTTGTGTGTTGATTAGGGTTACTATCTAAGGTGAATTGGGGATGAATTGCAGTTTTTGGTTTTTCAAACCTTATACAACTGGCTATTGATATTAGTTAATTTATTGCATCTATGGTTTGCCACAATCAAGATCGTCCTTTTTGCTATTTGCAATTATATGAAACACAAAATCCATGAAATTGACTTATTTTTCTTAGAACCTCAAATAAGGTGGATCATTTTTAGGTAGCTCTATATGAGATCAATGTCACTTTAATAGGAGAATACCATACAAAGGCACAAACTCTTTCAATTAAATTCTAAACAAACCACTTGCTAACTTGTTTTTTCTTAGTATTGGTTCCACTATGTTGGAGAATTTCAAGTTCTATATGACCAATAGGAAAGAGACTAAAATCAATGCCATTAAGCTTTTGCAGAATGTCAAATAACCATGTCTATCAACCTTTTCAAATGTCTTACATCTTTTTCTTCAAGGAGTTAAAGAAGCAAAAATCCAATCTGACCTAGTTTTTGCTATGACATGTGAGGTTTTGTGACTCAAGTTTTTACTGCAAGAATTTGGATTCAAAATACAATAGCAAATTCTACTACCTTGTGATGAGAAATGACCAGAAACAACATTTATGTCATTTCCTTGTGAAAAAAGTTATTACAAAGATTATTACTTCTAAATACATTAAGATAAAGCTACATGTTGTAGATCATTTGCTAAAGAATATCTCATTCAATTTGAAACTTTATCAAGCAAATTTTTTATTTTCACTTTTGCATAAAATGTATTTATATTCCAACGATGAAAAAAATAAAAGGAAAGCATTCTCTCCAAAACTTCCTTTGCAACTTCATCATGTATGGTAGAACTTGCAAACAATCTGTCCTCAAAAATAGATTTTAGTTTCTTGTTTTATCAACTACCAACTTATAGAACCATCAATATATGTGATTGTTGTCCCAATACATATAATTACTTGAAAAGTAACTAAAATTGCATAATCCTACACATATACATTTATAAGGGAAGAGAATATCATTAACTCAATTAAGAGTCAAGCCAAAGAATTGACCTTCATTATCCCAGTGGAGACATCAAAGAGTAAAATCCTAATTAAATTTCCTCAATTTAACACATTTTTTTTTTTTTTTGAAGAATAAGTATTAGCATTCTCATTTGATAAAAGCGATGGTTGTTTATCCTTCAAAAGTAATAGTATTGTTCTATGTTAACTATGCCTATTATTGTGAAAGCTTGTTCATCTTTAAAAGGATGATTGCATGAAAATCCTGTATAGAGAAATAGATGCAATGCATGAATTGAAGAGAAATGATTATGTTCATTCAAGTTTCTTGAACAAAAGAAGAAGGAGAGTGAGATAGAGAGGGATTAAGAGTATAATTATAGCAGGAGTGACGACTTTTGGGTTTTGGAAGAGAGAGAGAGAGAGAAAACATCAACAAATTAGTAAAAGGTAAAAAGAAGGAAACGGGTGGGAATAGGTTTCACTATAATTTATTATCTTTTGCTAAGCATGGACCAAAATTAAAGAGAAAAGCACTTTTGGCTCCTTTGTTTTTAATCTCAATTTCAATTTCCCTCTAAGGATTCTAGTACTGCTTATAAGTTTACCTTTTTTTTTTTATTTTTTCCTTCCCTCACCATTGTCTTAAAAAATCACCCTTTCAAAATCCTATTTCTTAAGATGTTTTTACATAACCCTTTGAATAGCTATGTCTTAATAAATTAAAATTGTTATTGTGTACATATAGTATGCTAAACACAATACATACAGTTGAACCGATCCTGTATACAACTTAGATTTAATGCCCACCGAATTCAGGGTTAGAGATTCATCAAACCATTAGACTTGGGTACTATACTTGAACTCGATAATTATATGTGAGACTTTGTGTCTCAAAGAAAAATAAATGCTGACAAGGCAAAATTTTGGAAAAAAAGTTCTATGTATAGTTGTGAGGGGTACACGCAGTCTACACTAACTCTTAAATGGAGATCCCAAGACTAGACCCTTAGTTATGTAATTAGCATCTTCAATGCCTAGTAAGCCCACTGCTAGGGTGAGGTCATGTCATACGTATACATCATACTATAAACATAATCGGTCTCAAGGATTATGCATAGAAAAAAGGCAACCCCATAAGGCCTCTCTCACCCCTATATCGTGTGACAGTTGGAATATCATAATGAAATGCACTATATGCATGAAACAGTTAAGTTAACTGTATCAAATATAATTAAGTTCATTTTCCTTGGTGACCAATCAGCAACATAACACTTACACATCTTAAACTTAACTATCATGCAACACTCAATTGTTATTGAGAGTTTAAAGAAGTTTCATACATAACAAGCAACTTTAAACATGTGCATATCATAATGACCCAACTCATAGTGATGTTATCATAAAGGAATTTAATGCGACTAAGTACAACCACAACTAAGAATGAAATCATTAGGATTACTCACTCTACCATATCTAAATCAAGGGTTGTAGTAATCTACTGGTAAATTGATGTTCTAATCCGAATCTCCTGTAAATAGAGTAATATTATTATTAAAGTGAAGTTTTGGAGATAATTCCTTAATATTTAGTCTTCTTGTTCATTATGTCACTTTACAGTGTTAATTTTTAGCGAAATCTTTAATCACGTATACCTTTTTCATTTTAGCTCTAACTTTCATGATCTTATAGTTGATTTCTATCGTTTTCAAATGTAGTTTCATGTAGAGGTGTCCATTTTTGTAGATGGGATCCACAACTTATCCTACTAGTCAGGTTAGTAATTAGAGTTCTTTGGTGAAAATGGACTCAGTTTGGTGTTGGGTAGATTATGGCCTCTTTGGTAGACTTGCTACTTGGGATTTCTAGATTCTTTTCTTAAGCTTAGGGGTGGATCTAAAAATATTAGATTCCATTCTTTGCTTGGCTTAGGCCAAAACCTTTAAGGTTTCATCTTTGAGTTCTCTTTTGAATCCCTTTCAAAAATGAGTTTTATTCTTGTGGTTTCTTCTCATTAGCTTGTATTCTTTTTGTTAGTTAGCTCAGGGTTCCTTAAGGTAGAAGGGTTGCTCAAATCCTCTATTAGATATTTAAGGTTCCAACTTCTAGTTTTTCATCTCATCTCTTTAGGAAGTCTTGCTTTTGTTAAGTTTTCCTCTAGATTATACTTGAATTTTTAGTGTAAGCCTTCTTATTCATAGGGTCTTGGCCAAAGCTTTAGGTTGGTGTTTTAGGATTGATCTAATCTTTTATTAAGTGTTTTGAGATGGTTTTCCCTTACTTCAAACTTAGAATAATAGATCTCTCTACACTTTGAAAGATACAAGGAAATAAAACCTTACTTAAATAACATTTAAAGCTACTAGCTTAAGTGTTTTGTGAAATATGCTAGGACTATTATAAGTTTAATGATACAACATATGCATCATTTGACATAGCTTAAAGAAAATGACCTAAATCCTAGGTCAAGCCACTACATGGACATGTGATATTCTAAGTAAGTGGTGGTTAGAATATAGAAGAAAAAGATCATGCTTCTTCTTCTATTTGACTTGGCATCATGTAGTGAGCATGTCCAAAACTAAATAATGAAAATATCATACTTTCTAGCCTTTAAAAGAAATGTGTGGTGTGTGCCTATGTTCCTAGGGTAAAGCTCAATATTCTACTGTTAGGAGTCCTTAAGAATGGAGTACTTGTAATCTAAAAGCTTAAGGAAATGGTAAATGAAATAGGTGATGTGCCCTTACCTCCACCCTTTCCCCTCTCTTGCCTCCCTTAGTGTAAGTTGCTCTTTATGTGCCTCCTACTTAGGTGTTATGCTAGAAATTGAGAGAAGAAAGAATGATTGGAGAGTGCGTATGTCTACCATGATAGTGTAAGGTCACACACTCTCTCTTGATTTCTTTTTATGTGATACAAGAACAAAGTGAAGATTTTTGGGTAGCAATCAAGTCTTCTTTTAGCTAATCATTGGTGCATGATAAAGGTAGATTTGAGGTCTTGATAGATGATTCAAATATAGGTTTCAAATGTGGTAATAAAGGAGGGTGGTTTAGCAACACATGTGACAACTCTTATCTTGTATAAGTGAGGTGGCATGTGGTGTGTCCCTTGGTAAAGTGAGCAGTTGAAACTAGGAGGAAGAAACGGGGATGAATTGTTCTTTATTTGTATTTGGTAAATGGGATGATGATAAGCTAGGATATTGCTTAAGGTTCTTATCAATTGGTGTCCTTTACAAGCTAGAAAGGTAGCTTGTCATAATGGTGATATTTAGACAAAAATTTAGCTTACTTTCCTTGGTTGATCAAACATGGCATGGGGGTTCTTAGGGTTACAAGTTAACAATAGAAAATGTAAGAGAAGAAGTTTAAAAAGAAAAAATGTGTGACATGAAGTTTCTATGATAAAGTTCAAAGTAGTCATGTTAGGTCTAGTTTAAAAAAAAAAGTAGCAAGCATCTTGTCTCATGTTGAGTTGATTTTGGGGAGCTTCCATAGCAAAAAAATTGCACCTAAAAGGAAGAAAAAGTGAGTGTTTGGTTATCCTTTTTATTGTACTTGACGAGGCTAATGATGGGGAAAAGTAAGGTCATTTGTCCTATGCTCATAATGACTTGTCATGAAGATAAAGATAAGTAGTTTAAGTAATTGAATGAGGGCATTAGATAGTTAAATTACAAAAGTTTTGGTTAACTTGTTAATTAATTAATATAGTGTAGTATACATACAAGGTGATAAGTACAGGTTCCATATGCATAGATATTGCATGCTTCACGTAAGAGAAAGGGAGAATAGTGTCATGCAATTTGTCGATCAACTTCCTAGTATACTTATGTGCACTTGTATAAATATATATTTAAGGACTCAAGGATAAAATTATATTAAATGCTTGTTGTAGTTATTAAAGTCACCTTTATGTAGGCTTATCATAGTTGAAAGTTAAATTGTTTATTATCAAATATTCACTAAGGTGGTTATTATTATCATCATTGAGATAGCTTAGTTATTTGCAATTGATAGTCTTAGGAAAGTGTTATAGTGATTTACCTATGCACCTAAGTTCATAGCATGGCTTAGGAATGGAAAGTTGTGAGGTCTACATCCCACCCCTCCCTTAAAATAAGCTTTGTCCTCAAAACTGGAAACACTTACCTAGTTGTTCAAACAAATGTAGGTACTTGAAGTGTATACCTTCCTTTGCTTCCAAAGAAGCTCCTTCCCATTTAGGGTTCTTTCACAACACTTTGACATACCCAATTTCATTATTCTTCAACTTTTGCACCTTAGTGTCAATGATCTTAATTGGTTACTCTTTGTAGGTTAAGTTTTCCTTGAGCCAGACTAGTTTTAGTTCAATGATGCGGTCAGGATCAGGAATGTGCTTTCATAACACTAACAAATGGAAATGTTGTGGATTCTCAACAAATTGGGTGGAAGCGCTAGGTGATAAGATAAATTTCCTACTCTTTCCAATATTTCAAATTGGCCAATATACCTTAGACCTAGCTTTCCTTAGGTCTTGACACAATGTATACTCTTAATGGGATTTACCTTGAGGCACACATGTTCTCTTGCTTGAAACTCCAATTCCCTTCTTTTCATATCTATCTAACTCTTTTGCCTATCGTATGCCTCTTTCATCCTTTGCCTTATGACGGAAATTTGGGTGGCAACTTCTTTCACCAAATCTAAGCCTAAGGCTACTTTTTCTATGCCATCCTAGAATACAGGGGATCGACACTTTTGAGGGCTTCATACAAGCACATTTGAATTGTGGACTGGTAGCTTTTGTTATAAGCGAATTTTACCAAGGGTAAGTGGATATCCTAGCTTCCTTTAAACTCTAACGTATAAGCCCATAACATATCTTCCAAGGTCTGTATGGTTCTTCAAATTGCCCATTTATCTTAAGATGAGACACCAAGCTAAATTGTAGCCTTGTTCCCAACACCTTTTATAGCTTAGCACAAAGTGAGGATCTCTATTAGACATAATTCCCCTTGGTACGCCATGCAATCGCATTATTACGTTTTGGTGGACCCTAGCTAGTTTGTCTAAAGAAAAGGTCATATTAATGGGAAGGAAATGGGTAAACTTAGTAAGTTGGTCGACTACAACCTAAATAGCATCGAATCCGATGGCAATTCTTGACAAGCCACAAACAAAATTCATGGAAATCTATTTTTGTTTCCACTCAAGAATGGGCAACGGCTGCAAGACTCTACCTAACCTTTACTGTTCTGTCTTTACCGTCTGGCATGTCTTACATTTCATTACAAAGTCTGCAACATCCTATTTCATACCATTCCACCAGAAGTGTTACTTAAGATCTTGATACATTTCTATCCTTCTTAGGTAAATTGTGTAGCCTGAATAGTGAGCCTCATTCATGATTTCCTTTCACAATTCTAGTTGATCTAGCATGCATATTCGGTTGTTCATGTGTAAAACTCCCTATTCACCTAGTAAAGTCTGTATATTTCCCATCTACCAACTCTTCTTTTACTCTTGTCAAAATAAGGTCCTCTTGTTGTGCTATACGAAGCCGATCTACCAAGGTTTACTCTATCATCAAGCTTAGGAGTTCCACATCAAAATCTTGCAAACAAAACTGTATATTCAACTTCTTGAATTCTTTGATCAACTCTTGTTGCTCTATAAGGAGGGTTGCAACCTCGACATGATCTTTTTTACTTAAAGCGTCCATTGTTGCATTAACCTTGCCTAGTAGTAGTTTATCCCCAAATTGTAATCCTTGATCAATTTGAGCCATCACTTTCGTCTCATGTTTAGCTCTTTTTGGGTAAAGACATACTTGAGACTCATCTCATACCACTATCCATATAAGTAGTGTCTCTACAACTTAAAGGCAAACACTATGGCTATTAACTCCAAATCATGTGTTAAATAATTTTACTCATAGGGCCTCAATTATCTTTATACATAAGCTACGACTATGCATGATGAATGGTTCTTTATTATTGGGTAATACAAGGTTAGGGGCTGACACTAATATGCTCTTTAGTTCTTGAAAGCTTTCCTCGCTTTTTGCAATCCACTTGAATTTTCATGTTCTTTTACGTTAGCTAAGTGAGTGGTCTTGCTATTTTTGAGAAATCTTTTACTAACTTTCTTTAATACCCGACTAATCTAAGGAAACTTCATATTTCCGTAACTATTTCAAGTCTTTTCGAGTCAATGATAACCTTGATCATTATTGGGTTAACAAAAATTCCACTACCTGACACCACATGTCCCAAAAAAGATATTTCCTTCAACCAAAAATCACACTTAGATAGTTTTGCATATAATTTATCTTCCTTTAGAGTCTACGGTACTAGCTAAAGATGTTCTGCATGTTTTTCCTTAGATGAAGGGTATACTAGAATATCATCGATGAACACTATTACATATTTATCCAACAAGGATTACAAAACTCGGTTCATCAATTCCATGAAGGCAATTGGTCCATTCGTCAGGCCGAATGGCATTACAAGAAATTCATAGTGGCCATACCAAATTTTGAAGGTGGTCTTTGGAACGCCTTCTACCTTAATCCTCAACTGATGGTAGCTAGATCATAAGTTAATTTTAGAAAACATATTTACACTTTGCAATTGGTCAAACAAGTCATTAATGTGGGGCAAGGGAAATTTATTTTTTATGGTCACCTTGTTCAACTTTCGATAGTCAATATAAAGCCTTAATGACCCGTCCTTTTTCTTAACAAACAATACTGGTGCACCCGAAGGAGAAACACTAAGTTTGATAAACCTTTGATCTAATAACTCTTACAACTGCTTCTTTAATTATTTTAGCTCCACTGGGGCCATTTTTTTTGGGGCTTTAAATATGGGCTTAATTTTAGGGGCAAGGTCGATGATAATGTCTATCTCCATCTTTGCTGGTAGTACTGGTAGTTCATCAGGAAAAACATCTAGAAACTCATTTACCACTTGGGTTTCCTCAATTCCAAGCTTCTTCGTTTCATTCTCTAACAAGTGTGACTAAGTCACATCCATTAACAATTCCAAGGAGCTCATTTCATTTTCTTTCACTATGGTAGAATCCCCTTTAAACTTAGCTCTAATCCCTTCGGTTGTTTCAAAAGTTACTTTGTTTTCTTTATAATAAACTATGTCCTTTGTACTAGTCATACAATTCATTCCGAAGATAGCTTCATACTTGTTCATCTCAATAAGGATCAAGTCAACACAACTATTGTTACTTTGTATACTCAAGGGAAAATTTCAGATCATTTCCATGGTTACTATCGTAGTTACTACCACATCTCCAATTGAAGTCTTTACTCTTAATTCCTTCTCAGTACTTATAATTGGCACATTCACTCACTAAGCCACCTCGAGTGTAATGAATGAGTATATAGCTCTACTATTGAATAATGTATACACAAAATGTCCATCAACTTCCACATTTGCTAAATAATAATCATTGTATTTCAACTAGTTTCAAATAACTATTTGACTGTTATTATAAGAGTGTTTCTTATTCATTGATCTTTATTTATGTCTAAACCTTAATAATCCATCTTCATATTATAAACTTTGAAAATTTAGTCTTTTGAGTATAAAGTTGAACATGAGTGTTGTGGATAATTTCCTAAGTCAGTAGAATCAATAAACTTATAAGTGATTAAAATTTTAATTACAAAACATAAAATGAATATGTAAAATACTAACATACTGATCAAAACCTTAATCGTATATATATATATATATATATAAACCCTAAATCTTATATATGCATGTAAATACTAGAGATTGAACCTGAATATAATAAAAATCCTAAAACTAAAACTTATAAATATATAAATTTACTTTTATAATAATAAAACCCTAATTAGGTATAATTATCGATTGATGTGTTTAATCGCATAAAATCATTAACGAACGACTATAGATAACTTCTAAATACTAATAAAAGTAAGAGTATTAAATTAATTTACAAAATTGATAATATTATTTTATAATTGCTTGTAACTTTATATATATGAATAAATTAGTGTTACATAAATTTAATTATTTGAACTAAATAGTANCTAAAAAAACAAGTAAATGTATAATTATGTTATAATTACATAAAATAACATATCAAATAAATACATACATATATATATATATAAATATGGGCTGAAACCCATAAAGGAAATTTAAACCCCATATATAATAATTAATAAATTATAATAACATATACATGTATATAAATTAATATTAAAAAATTAGAGAAGTATAAAAATTAGGGAAAATGAGAAAATTATCATGTAAACCAATAAGAAAGTGCCATGTTAGCAATTTTTCCAAAATATCCAATTAAACCGCAAATTAAGAAAATAGTTAGAAAATAATAATAATTGATTAATAAGGAAATTATAATTATAAATAAATTAGCATAATTGGTAAATTAAGCTTGAAATGAAGAAACAGTGAAATTAATGTAAAATGGATGCAAAAATAAAATATTTTAAATATATAAAATTTAGAAATTAATTAAATTATAAAATATTAAAGAAAAGCTCAAAATTGACAAATAAAATTATTTAGGTCAAAATAAAAAAAAAATCATAACATTTTGGGCCCATAATAAAAAATGCAGGTTTTAACATCTAAAATGGATCCCGCTATATGAAAGTACATCCAAAAATAAGAAAAATTGAGTATAAGATTATAAAAATTAGAGTTAAAATAAAAAAGTTACATATGACTAAAAATTTAAGATAAATTAGGAAGAATAAGTAGGATAACTAAGTTAATTAACCCTATAAACTAATAATGAAGAGAAATAAATAAATAAATACAAAAGATATAATTATTTATAAATATACAAAAATATTTCCTATTTACCTTGATAAATAAGTTAAACCATATTTATACCATACTTAAGTTATAATGGGAAATTAGGCAAACTACATTACAGATTTAGTTAACTGAGGAGCTTAACTTTTAAGAATACCTATAAGTCTTACTATCTTATAGGTATTGATAAGTTCTTAATTACACATATTTTATTTAATGATTTTTTTTTTTATGATTTTCCTTTATATTTGAGTTTATTTTTAGATAATAATACTTAATTAAGTAAAATTTTGTTTCCAAGATTTTCAAGTGATCTACATGAGAAAACGAGAAGATATAAACAAATTTTACTCAAATCGAAGCTAAAATGAGTAAGTTATAAAAGTTTAAAGATTAACATAACCGAACGACATGACCATGTCGTTTCTAAGCAAAATTGGAGCTGATTTTCAACTATTACAATTTAGGACATGACCAAAAGACATGGCTATATTGTTGGTCATGTCGTTTCTTGTTAAAAAAAAAAAGAAGAAAGAGAAAAACATGAGTCACAACAAAAGACACAACCAAAAGATACGGTCGTGTCTCTGATCATATCTTTTCCAACCGACCTTTTTTTTTTTTTTTTATCTCTCCATATATAAAGCCTTATTAAGGTTTATTTTAGAGGAAGAACTTTTTGTCACAAATTAGAAAGAGTATTTCAAGACAAAGACACTTAAGAAAGCAAGGTGCAAAGAAAATTTCAAATTTTAATTTTTCTTTAGATTTCATGATTCAATTAGAGAGTCTTTCAAGCCAAAGAAATTTAGAACTACTGAGATCAAAAGAGAATGTAGAGCTACCAAAAGTAAAAGAGTACAAGCCACCCATTCCATATCCATAGCACCTTAAGTAAGATTGCCCTATTATAACCAAGCAATTCATTAAATTCCTTCATCTTTTGAAACAACTATAAGGAAACTTACCTCTTGTTGATATTTTATTGTAAATGTTGAAATATGTAAAGTTCCTAAAGGACTTGTTGTCAAATAAGAAGAAGTTGGAGGACCTTTCAACTATCACACTAAGTAAGGAATGCTTGGCATTAATCCAGAAAAAGTTGCTAAAGAAATTACAAGATCTAAAGAGTTTCAATCTCCCTTATGTGCTTGGAAAGTTGTTAATAAATAATACTTTAGCAAATTTAAGAGCCAATATAAACTTGATGCCATTTAAGTTGTTTAAAAAAATAAGGTTAGGAGAACCTAAACCAACATGCGTGTGCATTCAATTAGCTAATAGTTTCATCACATACCCTAGAGGCATTATAGAGGATGTTCTAGTGTGAGTAGATAAATTCATTTTCCCTATAGATTTTGTTATCCTCTACATAGATAAGGATCTCGAGGTACCATTAATTCTAGGTAAACCCTTCTTAGCTACCACTAGAGCTATGTTTGATGTTAGTCAGTGTAAGCTCATCTTAAGGATTGAAGATGAGGAAATTGTTTTCTAGAATCCAGTTTCAATGCACGAGTCCCTTGACTTAAAGGGTAAAAGCTATGATTGTAATACCTTTAATGCTGCTGTTACTGAATGTGTGCAGGAAACATTTATCAAAGAACCTATGAATGATTGCTTAGAAACAGGAGATGGAGAAATGGTTAAAACCGTTAATCAATTAGAAGCTATAGCTTAGTTAGGAGCTAATGAACTCAATGTGGTGAGGACAGGGATTGATCCATTTTGTAGACTAAATAAAGGAAAGCTAGAACCTCTTAAAGTAAAACTTCCAGTTTTGGAGCAAAAACACTCAAAAGATTGTTTAGAACATGCTTTTGCAATGAGGAGCTCAAAGCTTTTAACAACCACTTCATCTAAGCGAAAAGCGAATTAAAAGAAGAAACTCAAGCAACAAGAGTTTGATGAGTGGTATGATAAGAAGAAATTCGGTAGAAGTTATGTAAGTAGACAAGTGAGTTTGCTATACCAATGGAAAAAGGGTTACTCAAGCCATGTTTAGAGAATTCAAAAGTAAGATGAGGATGGAGATCCATCTCTACTTGGATGAAGGTAAGTAATGCATGCATCCCATTAAGCTATTGACATTAAACATAGCACTTTTAGGAAGCAACTCAAGCTGGTAGGTTATGTTAGCAATTTTCATTGTTTATTTTAGCACTTTAACACATTTATTTTTCATTTTAGGGTTAAATTCGCTTTTATGTTATGCTACACATACGGTGGTCCTACTAATTGGTTAGTAGGCAAGGGTAAAGGGGACAACATCCCCTATAAGGTTTCTAGGGCAGCGCCTTAGAAGCTAAACGAATTTTCAAAATTGATAATTGCAACATAATAAGTTTTCTTTTAGTTTAATTTTTGCATTAGCTTTCTTTGGTTCAATTTTTTCTAGTACTTTTGTCTCTTTGAGTTTCTTTTATTTTTCAATTCATGCATTTAGGAGAGGTATGTATAAATTAAAGTAAAAATGATAAAAAAAAAAAAAACACAGTGTAGTACACTATCACAAGACAAGGTTGCATTTTAGACCGTGTGACTCCCAAGCTCCTTACACGACTGCCCTACAATGTAGTATACGACTACAAGATACGGTTATGTCTTAGACCATGTGATTACTAGATGCACTATATGGCTACGCTACAAAGTGTTACACGACCACGAGGCATAATTGTATCTCGGGTGATGTCATGACCATTATAAAAGCATCTGCCTACACCCCGTTCTCCATACTTTTCATCTACTCTCTCATGACTAACACATCTACTCTTGCATACAAATTCTTCATCCTTGCACTTTTTCTCACATCCAATGCACAAGAACACTGACACTCACATAAATTCAAAGATCACTACTACTTAAGCTCTTTCAAAAATCCTGTAAGTTCTTGATCTCTCTTTTTCTTTAATTTTTCTACAAAATTTACTTAGATTGGACTCTATGTATGATAGAGTAGTTAGACTATGAAGCTTTTATATGATTGGTAATTTTTAGAGTGTGTTCATGACTTTTGTTTTGGGAAGATGGGTAGTAAAGATGAAGACATGATTGTGTTCTTAATTAGGCACTTTACTTAGATTTTAGAAGATACGATTAGTAACACGATCATGTAGATTATTATCCATGTTAAGTCATGGGCAATTCCCTCTTCCATGATAGGGCTTTAATTTGTTTTGTATATAGTGTTGATTCTTACGACTTACTTGGTTAGGGTTTTGAATTAAATTCAAGAACTTACACTTTGGATGTTAGAAAACATAAGAATCATCCATTTGTCATGCTTAGATCTCTTTGTGTATTATGAGATTATGTGATTATGAAACTATTTCTTCAAATTCTCAAAGAAGATAACATGCCCACCATGTGTTTGATAAAATGCCCAAATGATTTCTATTGTGTTTTCTTCCACAGTTAAGCTTGATTTTTACTTTATTTGTTAGTCTAAGTATGGGGAAAGCATTGGTGTACATTTCTTGACTTTAATTTACTTCTTTTTCTTATAAAACATAGCACCAAGGAAAAAAATTAGACGTGAGAGGTAAAGGCAAAGAAATCGCTTCATCTTCATCTCAACCACTGCCATCTCCGAACCCATAAGTGGCCATCAATCCCCAATTCATCTGAGTTTATGTTTACATCAAAAGCCACTTAAGATCGATTTCAACATCTCCAATCATGCACTTTTGGTGAAACATTATATCTTAATTGAAGTGTTATCGAGGAACTCCACTTACTTGAGCTAATCCAAGATATGATTTCTGTTGAGCCATGGGAAAAACTATTTACATGCCAAGCTCCTATTTATTATGAGCTTACACTCAATTTTCTTTACACAGTTCAAATGGATAAGCTCTTAGATAATTTTGGACCGCAACAGAAACTACAAATTTAGATGAACAACTACTAAGATTCAATAACAGTTGTTGAGTTTGGAGCTTATGTCAGCTTGTATTCGAAAGAGTATGTAAGGACTGAGGAATTTCTTAAGCTTCTGGTCAAGTTACCTTGTGGAGTTTCTTAGTACACATTTTGGCAAAATATTGCCAAGGGAAGACCTTACTAAGCTAATTCTAGTAAAGCTTCTCGCTTACAACATCCTGAGTACCGCATAATTCACTGGATCATATTCCATACAACTGTGGGTTGGAGGAAAAGCATGGGCATAGTTAGTAAACTTGGGTTGTTGGCTCTTTATAGCATGATTAAGAAGTATCCTATTAATGTTGCTATGCTATTAGCAAATTACTTAATGAAGCAAGCGACTGGTATTTGTGTACATGGGCAAATATGTTGTAGACCTTATGTCACCTTATTAGCCCGTGGAATAGGGGATTTTGATGAGAAGATTCCCTAATAAACTCTAGTTGGGGAGAGACATTCAAGAATATGCATATGAACTTAAATGTACCCGAAGGACAAATAGGAGCAAGTTCCAATGCAAGTCAAGGGTCAAGCACTTAGCTTGATCAGATTGAAAAAATGCTAAAAGATATTAGTGTTTGCCAAGTCAGGATGGAGCATGAGATAGGCAAGATAATGATTAAGCAAAATCGCATTATGCGATTTTTCTACAATGTGGCTAGAATGAATAGCTTAAAAATTCCTAATGTTTTCATAATGGGCCCTTCCTCATCTTTAGAAGAAGATGCTGCTTGAGAGTTAGACAGCGGGGAAGAGGCACAAGAAGAAAGCTCCGATGAGGAAGATGCTCAGGTGAAGAGTTCAACAGAGGAAGTTGTTGATGAAGATCCAATTTTGAGGAAAATGAAGATGATTTCATGGATAATGATTAGGGGGAAAGCAGTTATTTTTCTTTTTCTTTTTGATTTCTTGGGATGTACTTAAGTTTATAAGGCTAGGTTTGTTTTCTAGACTTTCTAAGTACTTTTTCCTTTACGATTTGCTTTTGTTTTTCTTTTCTATTTCATGTTTTCTTCTATGTTTTGATAGAATGATAGTGTTGGTTGTTTCTTCATGTTGGAATTGAAGGTCGAAGCTTTTACATGGACATGTTAAGTTTTTGTGTTTGCAAATTTGGCATGGTTACTTCATAACTTATGGCTTTTGTGCATTCATGTTACTCAAATTTTCAAAAGAGTATCAATTTTTCTTTCTCGCTTTTATATCGTCTTACCTATGATTGTTTTTATTATTATATTTTCCATCATGTGACTTAATTTATACATTAGGGGTAATGTACAATTTTATGTGTGGGGAAGGGGATATAGAAACTTTTGCTACTTAGGAGACTATTTTTTTTTTTTTTTTTTTTTTTTTGCATTTAAGCCAATTTTATTTTTTTATTGACTTACAATTATCTGAAAATTGATAACTTCCACTAAGTTGAATGTAATTTAAATACTTGATCTTTGATGATTGATTTATATGATGCTAGAGTTGATAGGTAAAATCTTTATAAAGTAAAGTTACAGGTTATTTAACTTAGGATTTTAAGAACTTAAGATTAAAGCAACATCACTACTTAGGAGTTAGTCATGATTATTTTCAAAGCTTACTTTAATGTATACTTGATAAAGGAATATTTTTCTCATATTCCAATGTGTGAATCATGTTGAATTATTATTAATTTTATAGAAATTATTAAGAAATGGTACTTAAGTATATTCATTTGGATATTTCAGGTCTTAGAGGACTAATAGTGAAAATATGAGTAATTTAGAGGAGTTTTAAGCAATCAAAAGAAGCTTGAATCAATCTACAGCACTTGAGAATGAAGGCAGCCGGCCTTGAGCCAGCTTGCAACTAAACACCAATGGCCTACATTCAAAGCCACCAGTTTACAATATAATATTGCCAGCCTTTATGGCTAGCCTTCAATGAAAACAGCTAACTTTGATTTCCAGCTTCAATTAGTCAAGAGCCATCCTTTGTTTTCTCTATAAATACACGTATGTTGATATTTTAGGGGACTAGGGCATCTTCTTTTTACCTAGAGAGTTTTAGAAGAAGTTAGGAGATAGTTTGAAGAGTTATTCTTTTGGTAGTTTATGGATCACTAAGAAGACATTGCTATTGTTGTGGACATCATCCTTAGAGTTTTTGCAACTGAAGTTTCTTTTATCATTGTTGCAAAATTGGTGATTTCTATCCTATTACTATTTATGCGATTATGTAATTTGTTCTTATTTCCAATCATGAACTTCCTTGCGAACTTGATTATGATATGTGCTTTTATTTTAATTTCCATGGCTAGCTAAGTTTAAATTGTAGGAAATTGATGAAACCCTAAGAAGCTAAGGTGATAATTGTAGTCATGTTATAAAATTAATAGATGTGCGAATAATTCATGATTACAATTTATATAATTTCAATTATAATTCTCTATTGGTTATAATTGTTAGAAGCACTATCGATATGAGAGTTGATATAAAGTTTGTTAGAAATTCTTGATTAAACTAATTAGCTAATGTGGAAGTGGTGTTAATTAGATTAGTTAGAATTATCTAAGGATTAATGCAATGTCTCAAGTTAATTATTCAGTAAGACATTAGGGATAGTTAATTTAAGGCATCAGTCAATCATAGCATTAAGAGATATATGATTGTAATTTAAAGTCCACTGTTAATTAGAGATGCGGAAGTTGATTGATTAATTAGAGGTTTAAGTCCTTAATTTTTAGGCATGATGATTTCACTTGAATGACCATATAACTATTAATTCATATAACATGATGACAATTTGATTTGCACGATTAGGGTAGATTCTATTTTTCCTACATTCTTGATTGATTGTTTCATTTTATATATATTCTCGTGATTTTCACTATGATAGTTTTAGGGTAATTATAAGATTAGTTAATTCGTAATCCAATTTCAGTTGCCTAAATATTGATAAGAGCTATCATAGGTTTAGTAGTTTCATATTCCTCGAGGGATTGACAACCTTACTCACTCTTTATTAGTTGATTCCTACCTAGTATACTTGCTAGAGTATTCACTATATTTTTATATATCTATTTTGAGTGGATCAATACGTACCTCTTAGATAACCTTAGAGCCCTATAATCCTCAATAAACAAACAGATGAGATTTTTCTTTTGAGAAACCCTTGAAAACTTGAAATAGTTGGAGGTAGAAAGTGATATAAATGAAAAAATAGAAAAAAGGAAAATTTGGTAAAAATTCACCTTAGTCCCTTAGAAAAGCAAGGTTGAATTCTACTACCAATGCTAAAATAAGCTTAAAGAGCGAGTTGGCATGGATTGGTCTTATTCTCTTAGAAAAGTAAGGTTCTTTCCCACTACCAATATAAGGGCTAAGTTGGTATAAATCAGTCTTGGTCCATCAAAGAACGAGATCCTTTCTTGCTGTCAACAAAATTGTCATTAATTAATGTGTTTAATTCAGTAAATTTGAAGCCTTCCCATTAAAAGCATGTATTAAGGGGATGATTAGAGGATGAATAGATGTAGTATATGTTTACTTTGAATTATGACACTTAGCGAAATTGAAGAGAGGGTTGTACACATTTTAGTAAAGTAGGTTTAAAATTTTTATGACTCTTTCCTGATCAGTGAGATGTTAAATCTAATCTTGAGTGTGGAATTCTTGATTAAATGATTCGGTTAAACTTTAATTTATATAGATTTGCTTTTGAACTCTGGTACTTTGTGTCCTTTAGACATTGGGAAAATAATTGAGTATAAGAGTTAAGAAAATTATTTAAAGAAAATTGATTAGATTTGCAAGTTGAGTCTTTCCGAGTTAAGTGTAAATTTTGGCTAATTTCTTAGTTAGTGATTATTTTTCACTTAAGAATTCTTGTCCTAATTTTTCTTTAATTTATTTGCTTGGGGAGAAGCAAATTCTTAAGTGTGGGGAAATTTTATGAGTTCTTAATTACACATATTTTATTTAGTGATTTTTAATGATTTTCCTTGATATTTGAGTTTATTTTTAGATAATAATACTTAATTGAGTAAAATTTTGTTCCTTAGGTTTTGAAATGATCTACAAGAGAAAACAAGAAGATAGAAACAAATTTCACTCAAATTAGAGCTAAAAGAGTAAGTTATGAACGTTTAAAGATTGATATAGTCGAACGACATGATTGTATCATTTCTAGGTAAAATTGGAGCTGATTTTCAACTATTATGGCTTAGGACATGACCAAAAGACACAACCTATTGTCAGTCATGTCATTTCCAGTTTTAAAAAAAAAGGGAAAGAGAAAAAAGTGAGTCACAGCAAAAGATAAGACTAAATGATACAGTCGTGTCTCCAATCGTATCCTTTCTAACTGACTTATTTTTTTCATCTCTTAATATATAAAGGCTTGTTAAGGTTTATTTGAGAGGAAGAACTTTTTAGCATGAATTAGAGAGAGTTTTTCAAGCCAAAGATACTCAAGAAAGCAAGGCGCAAAGAAGATTTCAAGATTCGATTTTTCTTTAGATTTCATGATTCATCCTTTTATTTTTTATTTTTACTATTTGTTTTTAGATTCTTATTTTGTGATGTATAGTGAGTAGATCTTTGAAATCTAGGTCCTGTAGAACCTAGATCTATTCGTGTGATATGATTAGAATTTAATTTATTTAATTCCTTAGTCTTTTCTTAGTTAAACTATGTTTACTTCATGATTTAGGTTATTATTTCTACAAGTAGTAATCTAGACTTTGATAGCTTATAAGAGAATCAAGAGATTTCTTATAAGATTAGATTTAGGTGTAGTTGATGAGGATTATTTCAACATTAGAGATAATTTGCAAGATTCTTCTAAAATTTTAAATTAAAACGTAGAGAATTTATTATTCAATAATGCAATCTTATATCATGCTATTAAGAAGAGATTCTAATAAGTGATTTTAAGGTTAGGTTAATTGGCTTGAGAAAGTAATTAACTTTAGTCGAGAATTCTCACAGTCAAGAAAGATTAAGAATAAATTAGATTATCTTTAGGAAAAATCACATGTTAGATCTAAGGGAAGCAAAATCTAGGTACAACATTGAATCTTGAATTAACTTCCAATTAAATTGCTTTCTTGTTAATTCTTGAATTGCATCTTAGTTAATATTTAAATTAGTATTAGTAGTAATTTAGATTTACTTCTTCAAGATTCTTGAAATTTAATTTGTTGGTTAAATAATAAAGATCTAGTCAGTATTAGTAGTCAAAGTCCTTGAGGGATCAACACTTAGACTCAATCTACTATCATAATTTGATAGGGTGCACTTGCCTCACACATCAAGTACTCAATTGTCAATTTTTGGAAATCCCAAAGGCTTCCAGAATGAACATTGATCTAAGTGAGGTAGTTCTAATGACCCGCTATTTTCTTATGCGTGTTATTTACATAATGTTTTGCTGGTTGTTGTTGTTTGCACATTTAAATGAACGTTTTTCTCATATGTTATCATCCGTGTAATCACCCTCTTAAACCAATAAATATAAATATATGACCATAATAACAAATTATATTTATCGCATGTCTATGGCTCAATCGGTATATTGGTAGAGAATGCTAGCTTTACAAATTTTTTATAAAAGTATTTTTGGAAAACATTTTCCTAATCTTAAATAGATTCTTATATGATTTATGTGAAGGCTCGTAGTGTCCAAGGATAATATTTTTATCATTGAGGCAAAGCTAGCATGATATCTTCAATTGATAGTGAGAGGACTTGCATTTTTGTGCTCATACAACCTTAAATATATTTTGATAGTGAGTGACTGGCTTTGTTGTGTCCACAAAGCCTTAGATATGATTTGTAGATGGTAGATGGCCCTAGTTAGGGTCTACCTATTTAGATTGGTATTTCTTTCTTAGTTAGAGTAATAATTGAGTGTCATCTTGAGGGACAATGCCCCTAGGCAATCTCATGCAGTTAAGGTGAGGTACCCTGTATTGGTAAGTATAGGGGATAATCGACGTATAGACAATGTAAATCTATATCTTCCATGGTTTCAGACTCTCATGGATATGTTGCTTGCATTCACTACGTATGCATTTATTTCATGTATAGATAGATTGCATGTGTGCTAATAATGTTTGATAATTTACTTGAACGGTAGTAGTGAGGAACGAACTCACAAAGCCATGGTATGCTCATTCCCTTATAGGTTTTTTTTGCAGATTCATTTAAGCTGGGACTAAGATGAATTTCGAGTGCTGAGTGCAAATTGAAGATAGATTTGATAATGTTAAAGTTAATTGAGAAGTGTATAGTTGGTATAGAAACATTTTATGTCGAAAATATTTATATGTTAGGATTATGTATAATTTAGAATTTCTTGTAATTTATAAAGTTGATTTACCTTATCTTATTATTTGGTAAGATATACTAATTCTATGCGATTTTGAGGGATTATGAAATATCGAATATCTATAGTTATTTTTATTTTATAGTAAGTTAATATATTAAAAATAAGAAACCTTAGTGATTAATTATTTAAAGTCTTGTAATCTCTAACTTGCAAGTTGTTTTAGTATTATAGGTACATACATGATATGAAAATTTTAAACAATCCTATTACGCCCCCTTTAAGGTCATGACACATATCCTTAATAAAATTAGAAGAAGCCAAGGATAAGCTACTTACCTGAAATAAGCTCAATGTTTGCTCCTTCTTCAACCTCCTTATGAATACTTAGATCATCCTCTATAGTGTCATAACACTCCCAATCACCTTCTAGGTTTTATACCCTGGCTGCACTTGTCATTCCTGGTCATCTGTTCCCATTACTAGGTCCTCCAATAATTTTGCCAACTAGAGGGTGGCCAACGACAAGTGGTGGTCTAATAGTAGCTGTAGCTGATGCTTGACGATGGGGGTAAGCAAAGAAAAAGTGTCCTTACTTGTGACAAATGAAATGGGTTGTCAAACTCCTCTTAGGCAGTCAAGAGATTTGTGTGAGTCTTTACTACAAAAGAAACAATTCCCTTATAACTAAGAGTAGTCTCAAGGGTAATGGCTTCCTCGACATTTCCAACACTTAACCACTTCATTTGCTTTCATTTTCTAGATATCCTTTTTAAGGTTGAAAGACTCTTCTAAACTTGTTGGGGCTCACATCATTAGAGCTTGAAATATCTTAAGGTCTTTTTCCATAAACACTAACCTTCCTTTTCCCTCATGTCTTCACTTTGTTTCTTTACATTATCTAAGATCCAAGCTTTTTCCACCATTTTAGCAAATTTCTTTAGCTCAAATTCTAAAAGCCTTCTTTTCATGTCTAGGTCAAAACCCCTAGAGAAAACTTACATCTTGAACCAATTGCTAATCTAGTAGTCAAGGGGTATAAATTGTAACAACTGGTTAAACTCGACCTCATACTATTCAATTGTTTGGTTTCCTTTTACTAGATCCAATAACTCTTCACTATACTTCAACCTAAGACTTCTAAGAAAATAATAAACTAAGAATTCACGCCTAAACACCTCCCATGTGGCTAGGCCTCTCAAATTCCTTTGCTTAGAATTCCACTAGGTTCCGACCCTCATTTTCAGTAAGTAGGTACCATAAGTGAGGCAAAGATGAGGCGGTAATTCTAAAGCTCCAAAAGATCGCTCTACTTAATTTAGCCAATCTTTTACTTTCTCAAGTTGGCTAACAATCCCTTCGAAATACCTATTGTAGTGAAGGAACTCTAGTAGTAAGTTAAGCTAAGGTTGAAATTCTAAAGGTGAGAGTGAAGGAATGCCAGCAAGCCTAATAGGTAACGATGGCGGTAGTGGAGGTGGTAGTGGAGGCATTGGTAGCATGGGCTATACTACTATAGGTAGAGGTACCTAAACTAAAGGTATACGCTCCTGCTGTAAATAAGTTCGAAGCAACTCAATAGATGCATAGATAGTTGCTAAGATCTATACTATTCTATCTTGGGGCAATCCCTATCCTTTAGCTAGAGTAAATAGGGCCTTATTTATAGGGAGGCTCCTTAAGTGTCTATTATGTTTGATAAATGCATGAATAGTCCTTAGTGTCTTAGTAAATATCAACTTATATGAAATAAGCATACATTAAACAAACCTTCTATACATTAATATCAGCACAATGCTTAGTCAATTTAAATGATACATTCATTACATTGTTGGTTTCCATGTGTTAAAAGTCACAATCAATGAGTCTTTTTAAAATACATGAAAGCAACATTAGAATACAAGTCTTGGTATACTTTCCAAATCAACAAAAATTCGCTTCAACCTTAGTACATCACCTCTATCATACATGGCTTTCCTCATTATAAGCTACTTAAAATACATAAAAGCCAAAATATAAAAAAGTCAAAAAAGAAGAATTAAACAAAAGTCCATAGGTCTTCTTTCTATACCTAGCTTGCCACAGTGCTGGCAAAATAACATAGAAAGGAACTAGAATGGGCGAGTGGAGGATCCTATCTTAGAACTCTCTTCTCGAAGCATCTATCGTAGCTTGTGCCTTAGACGAACAAGGGAGGAAGCAATGCTAGAGTTGTATAAGAGAGGGGAAAGTGTGACCTCACTGAAAGTCTACACAACCCATTCTCTTAGGAACTTAAAATTAAGAGGATCTAGCCTAATCTCTAGATTGACTTATGGGCCATCTCTCATCAGTATGATAGGCTTAAGTTCTAGATCCATCTATTGTAGGGGTATCTTCAAGAATGTCAATAACATTAAGCTCAACCACCATTGTAGGACCGTCTACCTCCTAATCCTAGTGGTGAGGTATGGGATGCCACTACTCTATCTACTCCCAAAAGGCAACCATGGCCTGTCCATTATCTAAAGCAACAAGCCACTCGTGATTGGCTCGGTAATCTACTACCAAGGCCATCCCCTATCCTACTTGACATTTGTAGGAGGAGAAGGCTAGGGGTTCCAACTAAGGCTTGGCCAAAACAAGGAACGTCATATCATATGCTAACTCTCCGTCTCTTCTCTCTCCATCAGATAAATCAACTCAACCTAAGATAGCATCCCCCTAAGGGCATGTACAAAGAATAAATGGCAGTACTGGTTCCAATAATCATTCAGACCAAAAGGGAGGAGGAAATGCAACACTAAATGGGCAATCGGCACATTGTTTAGGCTTCGAAGCCTTCCAACTATAGCCATGTCCTCATAGAGAACTCTTAGCCTCTACCTATATGCGTACAAAGTTTCCCTAGGTAGCATATCGAATAAAACCCATTCCCTATTGATGTGAATGCTAAGTCTTTGTGCCATGAAATTTATTTATGAGTTAAAAAGCTTCTTTATTAGTGGTTTTTAAGGTTTTCAACTCACTATTCTAGTCCTACCCCTCTCTTATCTTACCAAGTAAGGCATCCAATTTCCATGGGTCAGGTTTTATTCAATTTTAAAGTCGTACTCTAATACTGCTTTTACCTATCAAGAATTGAGGCTACATACTCATAGCAAGTCATCATATATCCTATGAAGACCAATGCTTAACTTCCCTATCACTCATTACACTTCCTATGTTATTCAAGGCTTTTACTATGAATAAGGTGTAAGCAAGTATTAAATAAAAGTAATACTGAAGCATATAAATAACTTAAATTAAACAAAAGTCTTACATAAATAACTTAGATATTAACTAGGGACTTTGGTCACCAAAATACTCAAAGTCTCATCATAATATCTAAAGAGTTAGTAAGTACCTTAAGAACATTACAATAATCCAAAATAAACATGGCTAATCAATTAGGAGTCCATATCTAAAATTCTAATCAAACAAATCTCTCTTACCCTCTATAGCTCCATCATCTTAACCGAAGCAATCGAATACTAACCTCTAGCATACCCCTTCCCGATACCATAAAAAGATCCTATTGTTGCAAAAGAAAACTATTAGGAAATAAGCCATATAGCTTATTGAGTTAAACCCTCAACCATACAACAAACATATTTGCCAAGCATTATATAAACATATGAATGCATGTACATACAATATGCCAAACATAATACATACAATTGATTAGATGCTATATGTAACTCAAATTTAATACCCTCTAAAGTAGGGTTGGAGATTCATTGAACTATTAGACTTGCATACTATACTTGAGCTCGATAATTACATATGAGACTTTGTGTCTTAAAGAAAAATAGATGTCAATGAGGCATGATTTTGGAAAATGAGTTCTAAATATAGTTATGAGGGGTATATGTGGTCTACACTCACTCCTAAGCAGAGATCCCAAGACTAGACCCTTACTCATGTAGTTAGCGTCTTCAGCGCCTAGAAAGCCTGTTGCCAAAGCAAGTTCATGTCGTACGTGTATACTGTACTATAAATACAATCAATATCAAGGATTATAAATATAAAGAAAGAAACCCCCAAAAGGCCTCTCTTATCCATGTATAGTGTAACAGCCAGAATATCATAATGCAATGCATGATATGCATAAACCAGTTAAGTTAATTGTATCAGATATAATTAGGTTCCTTAGTCACCAATCAGCAACATAGCACTCATACATCCTATACCCAACTATCATGCAACAGTCAGCTATAATTAAGAGTTTAAGGAAGTTTCATACATAACAAGAAACTTTAAACACATGCAAATCCCAATGCCTTAACACACGGTAATGTTATCGTAAAAGAATTCAATGCAACTAAGTGCAACCACAACTAAGTCTAGAATCATCAAGATTG
Source organism: Lumnitzera littorea (assembly GCA_024138015.1). Taxonomy (NCBI): domain Eukaryota; kingdom Viridiplantae; phylum Streptophyta; class Magnoliopsida; order Myrtales; family Combretaceae; genus Lumnitzera; species Lumnitzera littorea. The sequence continues at coordinate 22,105,527 of JAMXBB010000008.1, forward strand.
CTTACTCTGCGATATCTGAATCAGGGGTCATAGTAAACTATTAGTAAATCGATGTCCTAATTTGAATTACCTTTAAATAGAGTAATATTATTATTAAAGTGATGTTTTAGAGATAATTCCTTAATATTTAGTCTTCTTGTTCATTATGTCACTTTAGAGTATTGGTTTTTAGCTAAATCTTAAATCCTGCATATAACTTTTTTGTTTTAACTCTAATTTTTATGATCTTATAGGCGATTTCTATTGTTTTTTGTTGTACTTTCATGTGGAGGTGGCTGTTTTTGCATATGAGAGCCACAACTTATCCTACTAGTCTAGTCAGTAACTAAAGTTCTTTGGTGAAAATGGACTCAATTTGGTGTTAGGCCAATTATGGCCTCTTTAGTAGACTTGCCATTTAAGCTTTCCAAATTCTTTGCTTAAGCTTAAGGGTGGATATGAAAATACTAGATTCCATTCTTTGCTTGGCTTAGGCCGAAACCTTTGGGGTTTCATCTAAGAGTTATCTTTTGAATCCTTTATGAAAATGAGTTTTGCTCTTATGGTTTCTTCTAATTAACTTGTATTCTTTTTGTTAGTTAGCTTAGGGTTCCCTAGGGTGGAAGGGTTGGCCGAAGCCTCTACAGGATAGTCAGGATTTCAACTTGTCATTTTTCATCTCATCTCTTTAGGAAGTCTTACTTTTGTTAAGTTTTCCTCTAGATTATACTTAGTTGAATTTTTAGTATAAGCCTTCTTATTCATAAGGTCTTGGATGAAGCTTTAGGTTGGTGTTTTAGGTTTGGTCCAATCTTTTATTAAGTGTTTTGAGATAGTTTTCCCTTACTTCAAACTTAGAATAATGGATCTCTTGACACTTTTTAAGATACAAGGAAATAAAACCCTACTTAACTAACATTTAAAGAGACTAGCTTAAGTGTTTTGTGAAATATGCTAGGAGTGTTATAAGTTTCATGATAAAACATATGCATCATTTGATATAGCTTAAGGGAAAAAAAGAAAAGAAAAAGATGAAAATGACTTAAATCCTGGGTTAAGTAACTACATGGACATGTGATATTCTAAGTGAGTGGTAGCTAGAATATAGAAGAAAAAAGATCATGATCCTTCTTCTATTTAACTTAGCATTATGTGGTGAGGATGTCTAAAACTAAATTATGAAAATATCATACTTTCTAGCCTTTAAAAGAAAGGTGTGGTGTGTGCCTAAATTCCTAAGGTAAAGCTTAATATTCTACTCTTAGGTGCCTTTAGGAATGGAGTACTTACTTGTTATCCAAAAGCTTAAAAAAATGGTGAATAGGATAGTGATGCCAAGCCCCTCTCCCCCTCTTACTTAGTCCCCTTTGTGTAAGTTGCTCTTAGTGTGCCTCCTACTTGGGTATTGTGCTAAAATTTGATAGAAGAAAGAGTATTTATAGTATATGTATGTATGTGTGCCGTATTAATGTAAGATGGCACTCTCTCTCTTCCTCAATCTCTTTTTATGTGATACAAGGTCAAAGTAAAGATTTTTGGGTAGCAATCAAGTCTTCTTTTGGTAGAACCTTAGTATATGAAAAAGGGAGATTTGAGGGCTTGAATGATAGTTTAAATATAGGTTTCAAAAGGGGTAATGAAGGAGGGTGGTGTAACAAAACACGTGACAACTATTATCTTGCATAAGTGAGGTAATGTATGGTGTATCCCTTGGTGAAGTGAGCAGTCAAAACTAAGAGGAAGAAACAAGGATGAGGGCATTGGATTGTTAAATTACAAAAGTTGTAGTTAACCTTTTAATTAATTAATATAGTACAGTGTACATATAAGGTGACAAGGAAGTATTGGTTCCACATGCATGGATATTGCATGCTTCATGTGAGAGAAAGGGAAAATAGTGTCATGCAATTTGTTGATCAACTTCCTAGTGTACTTATATGCACAATATATATTTAAGGGCTCAAGGATAAAGTTATATTAATCACTTGTTGTAGTTATGAAAGTCACCTTTACATAGGCTTATCATAACTGAAAGTTAAATTGTTTCTTATCAAATATTCACTAAGGTAGTTATTATTATTATCATCGAGATAACTTAGTTATTTGTGATTATTACTCTTAGGAATGTGTTATAGCAATTTACCTATGGCACCCAAGTTTGTAGCATGGCTCAAGGATGGAAAGTTGTGGGGTTTACAGTTTCTCATTTTAATATTTTGTTATATCCTTTAGTGATTGACCAACCTCAAATATTCCATTAGTGAGTTTAGTTCCAAAAGTTATAGGCCTACCATATTTTCAATCTTTTGGGATAATTTACACACAATGGAGATAAATGCTAAAACTATTACCTAGATTTTAGATGCATAATTTTTTATGCTCGAAATTTGAAATTATCAAATTTTAATGCAATTGAATTTTGCCTTGCCAAATTTTACCTCTATGATTAAAAGTGGTAAATATCATATTATGTTAAATCTTCTTTATTGAATTAATTTCTCCATCATTTTTAGAGGATAAGCATAGGCAATTATCACATATCGACATAACATAGGATATACCATCACATAGGAATACTTGTTTATATTCAACAAAAGTTCTATTTATAATAAAAGAGTATTGCAATGAAGTTTATCTTTACACCTAGTTATACAAAAGTAACATGCATCTGTAATGATATCATCATTGTCCCATATGTATAGATAAGCCTTGCTGTAACGACATCATCATTGTTGTATTAGCTAGGGGAAAAAAGCATACTTTTTTTATTATCCATATGTATACATCCTTCATGGAGCTAAAGTCAAAATACAATAAGGCTTTCTTTAAAAGTGATTGACTCCATCTATATGCTCTCTAAAGACTTTTACCCTAGCTGATGTTGATGCTTAGTCAATTCTCTTCATAACCTGAAGATATGCAAGTATCCCCTCAGCTTTCTATGAGCTAAGTGAGAGTGGATAAAACAAAACATAGAATAAGCATAATACACATCCACAAAGATTAGTACCATAAAAAATTTAATTTCATAACCCAAGTTATCAAGACAAACTATTTATGGAGGAAATTTTTGCCATGCTCATGCATGTAGCATGCATTGATATCGATATTTTATGCTCTTCCAATTACTCATCTGATTAGTCAACATACCCGAGTATCTGGATACAATGTCCAAGAACTTAGAGGCAACAAGGAGTTACTTAAAAGTAAGACCCCCAAACTCAGTAAAACAGAAACCACCCATTGTGGTTTAAAAATCCAACACATAGCCGACCTAGCTGAAACCATACATCGTGGCCAGAATAAGCTAAGCAATGCAATTCTATATGCTTAAAACCTAGCTTAGTAATATTCAAGCTTTTAGAAACTTGACTTGTAAGTCCTTTTTTACCATGCCATGAATGTGGTGAGCAATACAATATCTTAGTATTAGGTACAAATCTCAAGTTCAACATCATCAACAATTCAACTATCTCAACTTCAGCTTTGTTTCTCAACTTTATAATTCATTCCTTCTTATAAAGTGTACTTAGGTGAACACCTTGAAGGATGATTCATTTTTCAAGTTTTCTAAGCAATAACACACATCAACAAATTGGTCATATATGAGGAAACACTTCACTTAATCAATGCACATTTAACAAAACCATGTATTGAACCAATTCAACACATCATTATAGTTTTCAACTCAACTAACTCTAAGTCAAGTAGACATAGGTCTACTTGCACAAAAATAAGAATATCCGTTTATATGGGCTTGATAGATGTGCGAAATCCTAAGCTTCACAATATGATCCTTCCTTACCTATCACACTTAAGAAAATACACACAAACCTTAAGTCAACTACAAGTCAATATCAAACTCTTGTAAGCTTTTACTATCGCATTTTTGAGATTGTTCCAATTGTATCTTATTTGTTTCCTATTCAATGTTAATAAACTTTATATTGTTATGATCATTATTTTGAGTACTAATAGGATATCTTAAGAAACAAAACTAATCAATATTGTCACAAGCCTAAAAATGCTTGTTCTTACTATTAACTCGACCGTATGTTAACGTAATTTTGTAATTGACTCAAATAAACTCTAATCCTAAATTAAAAATACTAAAATTTCATATTTCCCAAATCGATTAGCATCTATTATGTACCCAAAATATTAGTCTTTTACAAATTCAACAAATATCTCACTAATACTAATTATTATATTATATATTAGGCTAATATATTGGTTTATACTAGGACAATACATAATAAATAGTATATGAACCCGATTAATTATACAAAAAAATACTATGAACTAAAAAAAATATGTTGTTTAGATATTGACCATCAATTGTAATTATTGGTCTCGTATAAGTATTAAGAGGGGGAATAAATTGATATTTTTAAACTTTTTGAAACTTTTTTTATATAAGTTGAAAATATCCCTCTTAATAACTTAATTTGGTGAATAGTGATACTTTAATAATTTAGCACACAATTAATAAGCAACTTAAAATAAAAAGATAAGAAGGAGAATATTAAGCTCAAGATTTATAGAGTTTCAACCTTCAACCTTCTACCTACTGCCTTCTTCCAATTCCACTGCTAGGGACTTGGTTTACTTCACCGATACCATTCCACTTGATCCACTAAATCAAAATTATAAGAAGTTTACAAGTGCTTACCATACATGAGCTTTCACAACACTTTGCTTCGCTTATCTAACCTCTTTACAACCTAAGCTAATTAAGATATACAAAGTACAATCAAACTTCTCTCAACCCTCAAACAACAAATAATATTTACAAAATGCAAGTGGGAAAAACAATACAAATCTAAAATAATTTTGCACTAAAACAAAAATAACGATTGATGAATAATTTGCTTCAATTCAACTTTCTAATAAAAGTCTCTAAGAATCGTTCTACACTCTTTCATATGGGAGAAATTGATTACAATCAAGGTATAATGAATGTATTTTTTTCTTTTTCAAAAACATGCTTAACACTTTAAATCCTTTCTCCTTTTATATTAAAGTCTTTCAACGACTAATTTGTTGAAGATTATCTTCACTTATTGTTTATCCAATTTTAATATTAAAGATAATCTATAGATATTTTTAGAAGCTCGGCCTCCACTTTGCCGAGATAATACTTCGGCACTCACTGTTCTGGAAATGGCTTTGGTTCGGCATTCGATCACTAAGAGTTTGAGCTGACATTATTGCAGTGAGCTTGTCATGGACTCAAACATCCGAAACTCGGCTTCGGCAGGGTATACTTGGCAGTCTAGTTTTCTAAGCTCGACACTCGGCAAGGTTTCACGATTGCTTGGCATTAGGCCTGGGCTACAAACTGAGTACTTAGACAACCAAGCAACGTAGCTTTTCCTCGGCACACTTGAGTTACTCGGCAAATTGCTAGTTGCTCGGCAAGTGTAGTAGATGGAGTGACAACTTGTTAACTCGAATGAACTTGGCCACTCGGCGTAGACATGGATGAGACTCTCGGCTTTATCAAGGCTCGGTAGTGCAATTAATTACAAAGCTTTGGATTGATCAGCTTGGCATTGTCGAGCCACACAAAATAACTCGACCTGTATCAAAGGAACTTGACTCGGTTCTTTATTTTCGAAGTATCTGAAACTTGTTGCGATGGATGGAAACTTTAACTCTGCTAAAAGGAAAACCATGTGTGAGCTTATTTGAAAACCATACTTGGCAATAAATGTCCAGCGTGTAAAAAGCTCAGGCATTTGCTCTAACGAGAAGACCGCTAATTTGGCTTGAATTCAAATGCACAGCCTTAAGTCACTATCATCCTTTGGCTCGGCACAACTCTAGTGATTGATTGGAGCGTAGGAGATAATCCATTACTAGGCAAAAATTCACGGCTGCTTGATACTCGTCAAATATTCATGGCCGCTTGCTACTTGGCACATGTTGTCTTGCGGCTCGAGTACTGGTCCACAACTCGATGGCCAGCGTTCGGCCAAATCCTTAAAACAGACTTGAAGAGCATCTTGTAGTAACTCAATGTCTTTTCCAGAGAAGAGTGATCTTCTGAAAGTGACAAGTTTTGGAAATTTAAACAAAGAAACAACTTAGTCGGCTCAGTTGTCGTTACTAATCAGATGACAACGGTTATGAAGCATCAAAGGATGAAAATACAGTTACTTGAACAAGTAAACTCAAATATGGATGACACATAATCAGTTTCTAAAAGAAAAATTGTCTTGCTTTCTTTATATCACGAGGACTTCTCAACAATTTGAAGTAGATAAATATGATAACCACCTTTTGTGTTTCTAACATGGTACATGTTAGTAATGAATGTTAACTAGCCAGATGGTGGAAGTTAACTGAAACAACGTTTCCTTCTTTCATAGTATAAGCAGGCTTTGAGAAACCAAGAAATTGCATATCCAAAGAGATTATACAGGCCATTCGAAACATCCATAAACACAAAAATATGAAGAAGAAAAACAAGGACACTTAGATCATATGTCAGAGGAACATAAAGATGCTAAAAGCCAAAAGAAACGGGTAGATTATGAAAGAATTTGCCTAAATCCTTTAATAATTCTAAAAAATCACTAAAAATCGTAGTGGCGATTCTTACATATGGCACCAATTGTTAACGGGTGGTTCTCATTTTGGTATATGAACACTTGTAACACGAGAAAATGACTACGGGAAAGGGGGGACGAGGTGCGTTGGAGGGTGCTCCAGCGTGTCCACTCCAATACCTAAGTTAGTTTCCTTGTCATGTAGAGAAAGAGATATCGAATAGTTATGATGTTGAGAGAATGGAAGAGGGTCCCCTTACATGGGGGTCTTACTTGGTTTTTGTAGTGAATTAATGGAGATTGTCTCTAGACCAGGTCATTGGACCGGGTTGGGCCCACTAACATAAGCTTACACAATAATTATGCAAAAATGCCTATTAACACCATTCATCATATATGCAATCAACAACATGCAAGTAGTTCTAGTATCTACCAATCAAGGGAAATAAGACCTCAAATTGCTCTTCAACTTCAAGCACTCTCAAAGCCTTAACCTCAAACATTAGCCCCATAACCTCTTTGTTTATAGTTAATCAATTTGAAATTTCTTCATAGCCTAACCTTTTATTATTCTACCTATACATTTCTAGCTCCTCCAACATAAAAGTAGCAAGAGTAAGTACAACACGGCTTTCATACACATACCATCACTACAACCTCTAATAAGCTCCCAAGTTCGAGGACTTGCCTATATGGTTCACTAAACTATCTAAGGAGAGTTGAGCCTTTAAGAACAATGTATTTTGCATCACAAACCACTGAGGTACTTTGCTCTGACCTCTCTTTGTCTCATTCAAAAGGTTTTTGAGGTGCTTGACTAGTTATCGAGTCAACTACTTATTGCTAAGCCAAGGGCAAGAACTAAATCTGCATATGACCAAGCTGACACTCATCCGAGGCCAAGCTATCCACTTTCAATCCAATTAGCCGAAGTTGAGCCAAAGAATGATCGCTTACTAGACTAACCTTACCCAAGCCTTAAAATGTCAAGCGACTGAATATCTAACTTAACGAACTCTATTCAAAATCAGCTTTACTCAACAAGCAGTACCATCAGGACCACAGACTGGACAATTGACATGCATATCATTTTCTAACATTTGTACTGTCATTTTGTAACTGAATATTCTTTTTCCTGTTTACAACTTTGCCCTTGTAATCTATCCCTCTTTCCTTTTATAGTAGGAATCCTTTTTGTAATTTACAAATATCTAAGACTTGCCCTAATTAGGCATATAAATACTTGTAATTTGTAATAGCCCCATTTATCAAAATAGTGATATTGAACTTTAGACATTTTACCCTTCCTTCTTCTTGAGCTTGTGCTTTCTTTATGAGGACTAAGACCTTGAAGAGCTCTTATCTAATCCATTGAGTGTGGACTAATGGCGAGCAACCTCTTGTTATACCTATGCCTCATATCAAGTATAATTCAAACTCATGTGAGGTGTTAGTGAGTCATATCTACTGTCGATGCACGAGGACCCCTTTTTGGCTTACATGATATCAGTAGCCAAGTGTCTTCCCTTTTGTAGTGATCCGTGTCATCCTATTATCAAAGCTTAGCTACGTTTGTGCAAGTCTCTATTACTCTTTACCCTAGGTAACTTGTTATAACGTGTCATGAAAGCTATTTATCATTGTTGTGAGTGTTTGGAAAGTGTTTAATGCTAAAGAAATTTAGTGCTTTGTTTTCGTGAGTTAGTTGTAATAGCTATTGGTGTATTAGCCATTGTTTTGTTGTAGTTTATGGGGGGGAAATTTTGAGCTGTGTTTTAACTGTTAATCTCTTTTAATAGACAATAATGTTCGATTATGGTGTTCAAGGAACTTTATGTAACTAAGAGAGCGACGCTTGAAATGGCCAAGGTCAACAAGGAAGTTTCACACCCTAATTTGCAGATGACCAACTAGATAGAGTTACTAACCTAGTGTTTAGTCTAGTGACTGCCATAAATGAAGATAGGCAACAAGCTAAAAATGATCCCCACAAAGAATAGGCTAATGAATAATTTGAGAGAAGCAATGGCCACTACAACCAAGCTAATGCCCTAGTTCAGCCACACCAAGTTGAAGGAGTAGATAAAGTTGTTAGACGCAGACTAGCATTAGATGAGACCAAAGAAGAGGATGAGGAAGTAGGTGATGAAGCGGAAGAGTATTATGAACTAGAGGAGAAAAATGTCCAAGCTCCTAAATTGGAAGGGTTAAGGATGCATATCCCTAGTTTTTCTAAGAGTGGTGATGCTAAGAACTACCTAGACTAGGTATATAAGATTGAGAAGCAGTTTGGGTGTCACGAAGTACCTAATAATGTTAAGGTTAGACTTGCTATGCTACCCTATGTAGAAAAACCTGCAAGCCACCCATAGAAGAGAAGGAGAACATGAAGTTAGAGGTTATAAGAGTTGAGGTAAGGAGGATCAAGTGTTGATGCATACATAAAGGAGTTCTAGATGTTAATTATCTGTTACGAAATTGTTGAGCTTAAAGATCAAACTGTATCTCAATACATTAGCTAGTTGAATTACGAGATTAGAGATATTCTGGAGACTATGGATATTGGTTCAATTATGGAGACTATGGATTGCTGAGAACATTTAAAGGGAAGAACTCCATCATGATGGTTGTGGATCGATTTAATAAGATGGTACACTTTGTGCCTAGTTCCAAAACCAACGATGCTTCAGCTATTTCTTCTTTTTTCTTGCAAGAGATCATCAAGCTCTATGCAGTGCCTAAGACGATTGTTTCATATTAAGACTCGAAATTCACGAGTCACTTCTAGAGAACTTTATGTAAGTAAATGGGAACCAAACTATTATTTAACAAGTCCTACCATCCACAGATAAACGAATAGACCAAGGTTGTTAATAGGATAGTGGTAACTCTACTCTGAGTCATTGTTGGTTGGAACATGATTGATTAGGATCAATGCCTACCTATAATTGAGTTTCCCTACAATAGGACTGCCCATAGTGCCACAAACATGCCATAATTTGAGATTGCCTATGGATTTAACCCTGAACTTCCACTTGATCCAGTACCCCTTCTAAGCTAAAATGAAGATCAACCAACTATAGAGAGATCTACGGCCATTAAAGCCATACAACAAAAGGTCATGAACAATTGAGTTGAACTACCACCAAGCTCAAGAGACATGGAAAAGGATAAAAGAACAAAGAATTTTAACCTGGTGATTTGGTTTAGATCCACCTTAATAAAGATTGATTTCCAAGTTTAAGGAACAACAAGTTATCTCTTAGAGCCAATGGACCATTTAGAGTGCTTGAAAGAATTAATCCTAATGCCTACAAGATTGAATTACCTAAAGATTATGGGGTCTCAGACTCCTTTAATGTCATCAACCTCCATCCATATGTCCTTAAAGATGAGCAACAATCAACTGAGCTAGATTTGATCTTAAATCTTAAACAGCTTAAAGGGGATGATAGGGATCATGAACCAATCACTCACTTCCAAGCTTGAAGACTTGCCCATATGGTTTGTCGAGCTATCCAAAGAGAGTTAAGCCCTAAAGAACATTGTATTTTCCATAGCCAAACTATTGGGTACTCTACTCTGACCTCTCTTTATCGTATTGAGAAGGTTTCTGAGGTGCCCAACCAGTTAGTGAGCCAACCTTTTATTGCTATGCTAAGGGTAAGCTCTTAATTTGCATATGGCCAAGCTACCTACTTTCAATTCGACTAGTCGAGGCCAAGCTAAAGAATGGTCACCCACTAGACCAACCTTACCTAAGCCTTATAATACCAAGCTACCAAGTATCCGAGTTAACTAACTCTATTCAGAATCAGCTTTGCTCGGTAAGCATACTATCGAGACCATAGATTGGATAGTTGATACGTGTATCATTTTCGAACAATCCGTACTGTCCTTTTGTAACTGAATATTCTTTTGTTTATTTACAACTTTGCCCTTGCAATCTATTCCCCTTTCCTTTTCTAATAGGAATCTTTTTTCTGATTTACTTATATTTAGGACGTACCTTAATTAGGCCATATAAATACTTATAATTTGTTATAGTTGCACCAATCAGAATAGTGATATTGAACTTTTGACATTTTACACTTCCTTCTTCTTGAGCTTATGTTTTCTTGACGAGGACCAAAACCTTGAAGAGCTCTTATCTAAGCCATTGAATATGAACTAGTGACGAGTAACCTCATGTTATAATTATGTATCATATCAAGTATAGTTTGAGCTCTTGTAAAGCATTGATGAGTCATATCTACCGTTGGTGTATGAGGAACTCCTACTCAACCTTCGAATTCCATTTATCCTTTAGACCATCTCACAATTCCGATCTACCCTTTTGGCTCACATGATATTGGTAGCCATGTGTCTTCCCTTTCTCAACAATCCATATCATCCTCAATAAAGACTAACAAGCAATCAATGGCATTGCCATCTCATAAGAATAATACACCTATAGCTTGTACCAACACCAAATATCCCCATCAATGAATCAAGATAAAATAATTGATCCGTTAGGAAGTAGCTATAGATGTACCTTTGGTCATCAATAGCACTAATTGTCATTGCAATGGAATTACGTTAAGAACATGGGCACTAAGTTGCAAAGCAGCTTGTTCTTCCTTAGCAATCAACTTTGTCTCCTCAACTCCCACTTCTTTATCCTCTTATTTTTTTCTCTTAAACACTCATGGATTTATTATCCTCTTGTTACCCTTTTTTTGTTCCTTAGCATATCAAGAGCATCTTATACTCATGTGCATATTCTTTGACATTTATATGCTCTTGCCTTAAGGTTGGTAATCTCTCATACAAGTCATCTTGATAATGTTAGGGTATAAATTTTCTTTTCATCAAACGTTTCATTTCACCCATGTAATAATCTCAAAGTTCCCTCTCTCAATTCTTCAACTTATCATACCCTTCCACCAAGTTGCTACAAAGGTAATCATCCAATTCTTTATAGCACTTGCTCTCTTACACTAAGGATAAGGATAATCTCCAAAACTTAATTAACTTAGAATTCCTAATCTAAATATTCTTCAAGGGATTTATACCTATCAAATTCAGGGATTCATGATATCACATCTTCACAATCACATCCATAAGCATATGTAGCACTATATGCCATGTCAAACATTAATTTAATTATTTCTCTCTTTCTCTTCTTCTTTTTTTTTTTTTTTCAAGTCAAAACTAAAGGACACAACTTACACAAGATAGCTTGGTACAAAAATAGCTTAGCAATTCCTAGATAATAGTCAAAGCACACTTAACACAACAATAAATGGAAAGTAATAAGCTCGGCAAAAGTTCAAACTCACCAAGTTCATGACTACGTACTATGTAACATTTAGAAAATGACATTAGTTGAAAGTTCACAATTAAGTGCTCTTCACACAATACTCATCACATACAAAGCAAGCTTGGTAATTTTCACTCAATTTAATCCACATACATACACTGCACTTTCAATTTTCTTCAGTTAGCATTAACCACCCACAAGTCATAGCTCCCATAATATAAATCAGCACTTCATAGCTACTCAGTACATTACTGATAATTTTATCTCAGCATACTAATTCCTTGCTAAGTTAGCTCAACAATGCTTCTCACTAGTGCATACAATACACTACACTTTAAGCACCAACGTGTATCAAGGTTCGATAATTCTAGATCACCAAACAACATTTTGCAACTCGGTTCACAAGCATATACTCACATAATAGCACCTCATACACAAATTACACAAGCTCAACCTTACATGGATAGCTCGGTACTATAGAACATGACCTTTGCTATGCCAATTGATGCACTTCACAACTTACCACTCACACTTTTATAGCTCAGCACTAAGTCCTTTAGTTCCGTACACATAATGTATACTACATGCACATAAGCTTGAAGAGAGTAGTTCGGTATCTCAACAATTGTTTACACAATGTACAAACAAATGAATAGCACTTAAGTAACTTGTGCTTAGACACATAATTGGATGACCACACAACTAGAAATGTAAAAGGCCATTCAATGTTCTAGCTACCATAGCACCACTCTTACTTGGCAGCTTACACATAATTGCCTACACACAACCCATGGCAGTAATGTAATACAATCACTAATGCAACGACTATTATCCTTAAGTTGGAATAGGACTTTGTTGTAGCAACATAAAACCCCCAATTGTACTACTAGACTAGCCAACATGATAAACCTCCTACTCGCTCAATCTAACCCCTTATGTTGGATTCAAAATCCATACACTCAAAATCGAGCACCTTAAATCTTCTTGTTGCATACCTAGTTAGATCTAACAAGCGCCCCTTCTAATTTAATAGCACTCATTAACCTTGATCGAGCACCTTCTATTATGCCTTTATTCTAGACTTTCCTTTCCTCTTCAAAACCTTAGCGAGCTCCTCTACTAAATCTCAATTCATGCATCTAACATTAGGTTACATGCTACCCAAATGAACACTGAAACGCTTACAAATCTAAATATTAAAGTGGTCCTCTCAATTTTCTTTTCTATTTTTTAACTCTTATAATGAAATCTCAAGATCATTTAATGAAAGAAATAGTGAAATAAATTCTTTAAAAAGTCCACACAACAATATATTTCCATTAAAACTTTTTTCAATATAACCCAATCACTTGATGTGAAAATGAAATATTAGTTTCCAACAAGTATGGAAATATAATCCTAGATAATTAAACTGAATCTTCTCGTCATCACCAAAGCTTTAATATTAGGATGGCCACTATAGATGAACATACGACAGTAATTTCATGCATAACAAAATGGGTAAGTCTATATCATAAAATGGTTGGAAAACTAAATGGAAGTTAATGGTTTTAGCAAACCCACGCACTTATTCTTCGGATATGATGCACAATGGAACCACATACAAATCTAAGCTAGTATTCGATATGATGCATGAACACTAAACCTAAGGTTACTCGCTATAATCCTTGCTAAAGAAATTGATAAAAGCTATGAAGGAGAGTTTTCACAAGGAAATATTCAAGGAGAATTTCATTAATCTAATAATGTTGCTAAGACCTTACAAACTTGAGCTATGTATACACAGTGATAGTTTTATAAATAAAATGAAAAATAAGATGCCCTAGTCACATTCCTATAAATAAATACATAATAAAACATAATGGTAGTTTAGTCAAAAATATAAAAAAAGACACAATTGAAAATAGGTAAGTAGAAGAGCTATTCAAGTGATGAGTCATTGAGCCAAGTTGATTAGCTATTGGGACTCTAATGACCTATTTTGCTAACCTATTTTATGTCGGCCTATTCTAATGACATGGTTTCAATGGCCTCTTCTTTTCTAACAACCTATTCTTGACTTCCTATTATGTTAAGCTTTTTAAGAGGTAGTAGGTCTCTATAAGGGCTTCTCAAATGGGTCTTTACATGATGAGCTCACAAATAGGTCTCCATATAAGATCGCTAACAGATCTTCAGTGTATAAAGAGCTTGCAAATAGGTCATCGATACATAGAGAACTCATGAGCATGTCTCTATTATAGGCTAAAACTCAACAATTGGTTAAGTTAGTACCCTGAAGCATATCAACCATATTCTAAACTTTGTATTATGTCAATCATGCCTTTTTGCATGTTTTGTTTTTTTAAGTCTTCTCAAAAGGGGAATATAGCGCTATATGTTCTTCATTCAACATATTATAGATTTTCATTTCCTAAAACTGAAAATTTTCTTCTTAAAAGAAACTTTTCAACGTTCTTGTCATTTCAAAACCTCTTCTAGTAGGTGTAGAACTAATATGACCTTTTTCCTATTTTCATTTTGATCCATGAGATCTCTAGAGTCCTATTTCCCCCCGCTCCCCTAAATCAAACAAGCAACGGTAGAAATGGCAGGCAATAGCTACTATTTGCCATTCCCTGTTAATGTGTAGAGTGGTAGCATCAATGAAGGAAAGTGTTACAAGAAAGGTGTTGTTTAGAGCCTATGGTACGTTGTTTATCATAACCATAAGGCCATGGAGTATCCAAAGGAATGGGATTAAACCAATAGATCACGCAAGAAGATAAGGTTAAACCATTAGGATATGGAGCCATTATAAGTTTAAGAATCAAGTAGGAAAAGTAGGCTCAAGCATTGATATTGGTGCTTAAGGTTGCCTTCTTATAAAATGCCTCCTGGTCTTCTACCTTAAAAGTGTTGAATAATGAAATAACGGCTTCCAATACAAAGAGGTGGGATGTATGTCCTTATGTAGACATCTAATTTTTTACCCCATTGTACTTATAGAATTTCTTTTAAATAAAGAAAAATAAAAAAATTAGAAATACAAAAATATAAAAGATAAATAAGAAAAAAAGTGAAAGTTGAATTTTCAAACTACAATAAAGTAGAATATTAGGAAACAATAATTAATTTAAAATAAAGTTGTAACACCCCAAAAGGGGGCTTGGTAGTTTTACCCCATATCTTCATATCAAGTATATACCTATGATGTAAAGATCGCCTTACAAGTTAAAGGTTGCAAGGCTCTAACTAGTGAGTTTCTAAGAATGCTTATTCATTTTACATACATCTGCTTAACTATATATATATATATATATCTAAGTGATTCAATAATCTACAATCACCAAAACTGTAAAAAGTTGGAATCACCTACTAAACAATAAGAAAAGGTATCTAAATTCCAATAATCATGAAGCCACTAGATACTTTTAAAAGCTTAATTCAACTATCGTACTTGCTTTTCTAAACTAATCATTCTATTTTCTCAACCTAATGGAGTGCTTTGCACTCAAATCCTAGCCCAACCCTAGCTTTGTAAGACCAGAAAAAGAAACTATTGGGATATAAGCTACATCCAACTTAGTGAGTAACCTTCTTACCTTACCATCAGATAATAACAAGCAAGCTATTTCTCAAACATATGAATGCATGTACAAGCATATGCAATGCAAACATTATATACAGTTGGCTAGTAACTATATACATTATGGTTTTGACCTCCACCGTTGCTTGGTTTGAGAAGTATCTAGGCACATCAAGACCCAAGTGTTTACTTCCTATATGAAATCTCTTAACAATATAATTACCCTCAGCAGTAGACACAACTTGGCCTTAAGCAGAAGGTAGCACTCCTCGAAATTGTTACTAATGGCCAAGCTAAGAACATGTCACACAAAATATGTCGTATAATAAACTATCACAATGCATAATATTAATATAGATCCTTCTAAGCATAATCTCCTACTCTATTGTGTGGTGTTGACACCCTTTTGACTAATGCTATAAGATGTCATGCATGTCCAGTTTAATTAGAGGTTGAATATTTATTAATTTCGAATTCATGGGGTGTTTAAGCAAGTATATTCTAAACACTCCAATGCCCCACATTCTAATGCAACAAATAAGGGTGTTCGAAATATCTTAAGATATTTTGCAACCATAGGTCAACTAGATCAGGCACACATAAGTTCCCATATATCCCAACATGCATCAATTTTAATTATAATATATAATTAGATAGTGCACTAACTATAAGCATAAAACAAAGTAAAATTGAAGGCAATATACTCACTCAGCTTGAAGTCTAGTATTCCCAATAATTCTTAGTAGTCTTGAAATTGATTTCGTAAATCACCTGAGTAAGGTAATTAAAGTAAATAAAACTCATCTTAAATGTAATCGATTCACTAGCCTCATTATAATTTCCCTATTTCCCCTCTCTTCATATCTTAGTCATAACTTTCTCATTTTATGTCATAATTTCACCTTCTTATAGTCAATTTTCATCATTTTTGAGTGATTTTTCATTTGGTGAGGTTATTTTGGGCTTTTAGGTCAGCAAGGTTTTAGTTTGGGCCTTACAAGTTCATGTAGGCCAAAGGGTGAGTTTAGTCACTTTAGGGTTTGGGCCTAGTTTTAGGCTTTAGGCTTTAAGCTTAGCTTTTGATCTTGGACTTTACACTTAATATTTAGAGCTTCATTTTAAGTATTTTAAGTGGACCTTTTTTGCCCAACACTTTAAATTTTCATCTTGAGCCTTAGTGTTGCTCTTATGGGCTTAAATAAGCCACTTTTACTAGTTTCAAGCCCTTACCTACTAAGGGGCCCAAAAGGATAACTTTAATGGGCTTTTAGACTTCATAGAACTTTTATATTTTATTTATAAGCCTTTTAATTTAGGATTTAGATTTGGTTACTAAGTTATTTGGCTCTATTCTTAGTTTTTTTTAAAGAGCTTTTAGGCTTATCTTGCATTTTAGAACCTTAAGCCCAACTTTACTTATGATTTTAGGCTTAAGCCTACTAAAAGCATTAAGATAAATATGAATGGGTTCTTAATCATATTTCTAAGACCTTAATCACTAACTAAACTAGCTTAGGCCTAATTTATATTTTAAGACCCTAAACTTAATTCTAACTTATTCCAATGGGCCAAATATCCTAATGGGTACACTAAATAACCCATTTTACTAAGTGTTTTGGATCTGGTTCATTTCATTAATGGGGATTCTAGCACTATTCCTAAGGCCTTAATCATCAACTTAACTAGTTTAGGCTATTAACTCATCATTAGCCTACTTAACTTAGTTAATTATACCTTAAATCAAAATTAACACTAATTAACCAAAATTTACAACTCATTAAGTCCATCAATAGTTTCGGCCAAGTATGGGTGCTCTAGGATTTCTTCAACTTTATCCATCCAACACTTATTCTAGTGTGTTTCCTTGCTTTTAATCATATTTCTTCTTGTTTTAAGCTAAAAACATTACATAATATGGTGAAAGCAAGATGGATATTCACTAAGGAAGGGGCATCATGCATGGTATTTAAGGTTTCATGGAGTTCAATGAACATCTTTTCAAGTTATCTACATAAATTAGTTGAGTACATGAATGAAGATATAATTATGAGGCCCTAAAATGACATGTACATGATTATAACATGTTTATCTAGTATTTTTAATCCTAAACTCTCAAGATATCATAGATAAAACTAGTGTGAATAGAAAACTTAAATTAGGTGAGTTTTACCTTAAATTGGTTTACACGAGCTCCAAACTTTTTACTTAAAAATGAAGTCCAAATGAGCTTCTTTGAGGGATAATGTTTGTCAACAAGAAATTGTAATATGTGTGACATTTTATTTGTGGTGGCTTATGATTTAGAGTCGTATGTTGATGTATGCAGGGACCTCCGATAGCTCCTTTTGTTTTCTTCCCTTTTTTCCTTTGGTTTTTGTTTAGATTTCTTAAGATTGTTTCTTAGAGTTTTCTAAGAGTGAAGAATGAGGTTAAATGAGAGGTTTTGAATGGGTGAAATGGTAGATATTAAAGGTGGATTAAGGGGGACATAAGGTGGTTAATTTGAGATAAAGGTACATGGTCCCCCCCTTAGTACTATTGTACTTTATTTACTTTTTGCCAAATAAGGGAGGGTTTTGTCACCTTAAGGACAAGTGTCCTTTAATTCCCAATTAATCCAATGTCTTTTGTTCTTAATTGATTTTGACTTGCTACTAATTAAAATGTAATGAGTGTTGGTAGATGGATTAAAGGGTAATTAGGCTTATTAATTGCGATTTTACTTAATTGAGCAATTTAGGCCTTATTAGGGGTCTTGCTATACTTTATCATTTTAAGTAAGTTCATTGACCTATATTACTTGGATTGTTATATTCCTTTATTATTTGGGACTGAGTAAGGTTTTTGGACTACATACAAGGTTGGCAATTTAGGATTTCCTAGTGATTATAGAAATTATTTGCGATTAGTGAATAGTTTAAGGGTATACTTAGGGTTTATTAATTGAATTAAGGTTTTGGACTTCCAATTAGGGTTGCACTCAATCTATTGATATTTTCTAATCATTTTAAGGTTTCTCATGTATTAGGGGTTTTAAGGTTTTATTCATATGATTAAGGTTTTAAGATTTCACTCTCTTTAACATTGAATCATTTTATTTATAGATGATATTATTATATCATTTATTATTATATCTTAATCAGTTCTAGGGATTATCTATTAACTAATGTATCTAACTCCTAGTTTGGATCCAAAAGTTTACGGTGGCATTCTTAAGGAGGTATTTTCATATAATTACTTTAGTTTCATGTGATTAACTATTCTTAATTTTTAGTTAATTGTGATATAAAACCCAATTAGCAGATTAAGGTGTAATTAAGTTTCTTAATCATAATTACTAATACACTTGGAACAAATTAGGCACATTTTAGGGCTTAATGTGTCAAATTAAGTTGGTTAAGCTCACTAGATAATCTTATCTAGTTAGTTTAAGGAATTGAGATAATTATTGTTATTCGACTATGTTTTAGAGGGTAGATTAGGGTTTTAGGTAATTAAGCAATTAGTCTCTAAGTAATGAATAGTTTTACTATTTAATTATAGTACAATAGTTAGATTAAGGTTTTACAATTTAAAGGCTCGCACATATTAGTATTCCAATTAGGATTTTAGTGTTTGAAGGTTCACTTAAGGAATATGTCATTCATTTTAAGGTTTTGAATTTATTGTTAGGGTTATCTATATCAATATTCATTTTTAGTTTAGCTTACCCTTTATCGATTTCAGGAGGCTCTCATAGGCTTCAATTATCAATCTCTTTCCTATTGAGATTTAGGTTAGTTTAGTTAGATTAAGTTGACCTTGAGAGTTAATAATAGTTTTTGACATTTATTTATAGGATTTTAGGGCTTTTGAGTGTAGGGTCAAACTAAGGCCATTTAAGGTTTTAGGAGCTTGAGTTCAAGTTTTTGAGAGTAGTCTTTTAAATTCAGCGTTAGTTATCTTGCCAATACTAAGGGTATCTTTCAAGAAATCTTATTAACTCCTAACCTCTTACCTATGAAATTTGTGGGGTTTACAAAAGTAGATTAATTTCAAATTTTAGAAATAATAAGGGTTAGTGTTTAGGTTTGATTTTTAAGTAAGAGTCTACTTAGGAGTTCTTTAAGCTTAGATTAAATTCAATATTCAAATATAGTCTTGGTCGTAAAAAAAGATTGAGACACAAGCCAAATGGCTTGGCAATAAGGATGTTATGCTTGCTTCTTGAAGGTTATGGTTCGACTCCTACAGAAGGCACTTTGGTGCCTTATCTTTTTATTCCCAAGCAAAACATGTGTCAACCTATGATTAGTTGACCATATCATTATTCATCATCTTCTTTGCCTCCTTCCTTCTCAACCAGCTTAATTTTGCTTCACTTTTCTTCCATTTTCTTTATGATTCCACCAAATTAATAGTGGAATCACAAAGATATGATGACCCTCTTTTAAATGATCCCCAAAACATGTCCAGATTCGGGAAATTTGTAGATCAAATTAGGTCTTGAGAAATCATGGAAAGTTGGAACTTTAGATATCAGCCTTGGTTATGATCTTTGAATTCAAGCTGCAGTGGTTAGATTCAAAGCTTTTCTTCATTTGATTGAGTAAGTATACCATCTTTAAACACAAAAAACCAAATCAAAACACATTAATTTGCTCAAAATCCAAGATTGCACAATTTGGACCATCAATGGCCAATTTGGCCTTTATTGCTCTTTCCAAGCTTATTCAAGTTAGGAAACCTATAAGCTTAACCCTCTTACATTCTTGAGACCATCAACTCTCACTCACATTTCCAATAACGCACATTCAACTCTCTCTCTAACCTAATTGATTTCTCTCTCTAGCTCCCTAAGCCCCATGATGGTTTTTCAAATAAAACCACCACCTCCATTGAGTTCCTTGAGCTCTAAGCATATGAACAAGACCACCTCCAACCTCTGTTATGATCTTTAGAGCGGCTGTTGGCTAAGCCCTAACCACTTGCAAACACTACTTCGAAATACTACCTCCATTCTTCCCCTTCACAAAAATGAACATGCCAAGGCCCTCACCATACTCATAAACCTATAGACACCACCTTGCCTCATCTCAAAACAACCTAGCCGCCACCACCTAAACATCAACTACCATCCCCCAACTTCATAAACCGCAAAAACCAACACTCTAACTTAAGGCATTATGACTAATAGCATTTTTAGCTCTTGAATGTCCAATTTCCCACTCAAAATATTGATCGGAAGGTATCGTGAGGAGTGGAAACAACCACTCATAGAGCCCTAAAGTTTGACCTGATAAATGGGATCCTCACTTCAATTCTAACCTATGATATGCCTCTATACCCACATATGACCTAAGTTTGAAATCAATTTTTTTTCCCTTTACTTTTTCTTAGTTTTATTTTACTAAAAAAATGAAAAGAAAAAAAGAAAAGAAAAGAAAAGGAGACCAAGAAAAGAATAAAATGGTTTTCTTTTATTTTAAACATTTCGTTTACAAACTTTCCACCTTTTTCCTCTTAAAATAAGAGAAAAATGCTAATCAACAAAAATGACTCTTTTTGTTCTTTTTTTTTCTTTTTTTTTTACACCAAGAAGAATTTATTTTGAAAAGGAAAGAAACAAATAAGTCATTCCTAAGTTAGGATCTTTTAGAAATTTTCAAGAATAAACGTTCAACTGAGGACCCATTTAGAATTTTTCTTAAATAAGAACTAAATCAATAAAAATTTAAACCCAGCCATTTTTCAAAACTAAAATAACTCACTAATCTAAAGTTTTACAAAAGTTAAACTATGGGAAGTTTGATCCCTACTAGAGAAATGTAAGTACCTATAAGGTAACTTAAAATAGGGAAATTTTTTTACTTTTACTTTTATAAATAAATTTATTTTCTCAATTTCCTTTATAAACGAAAGTTTATTCATTTCTTTTTTTGTAAATTGTATTTATTTTTCCAAGTTGAAAGGCTATTTTGAAAAATTAAATTAAATTCATGAAGGGTAAAAGTAGTACCCATTTAGGCTTCAATAAGATAGCCCCAAAATCTAAGATCTCTAGTTTTCAAAAATCATTTTCAAATTTTCTTACATACTAGTAGCTAGATTAAAATCAATCTAACTCTTTCTTCCCAACCCAAGTTAGTGGCGACTCCAAATTTTTAAACATATAGAAAAATCAAAATTTTTTTTTTTTGTTTAATCTCTAGTCAAAGGTTAATATAAAATGGGTTAGGGTTTACTATTAATTAGATTAAGAAAAATAAAATAAAAAAATTTAGGCTCGACTACTCAGTAACTCATTAGAGATGTCAAGAGGGCTAGCCACTTAAACCTTCCAAACTTAGAATTATCTTTGAAAATACCTACATTAAGTTTTATTTTCTTGTAAATACTTTTTATTGCAAATGGTTGTACTAACTCTTTTTCGCAACTATCTTTCAGGGTTTATATTTTAAGGTTTATTTATTAACTATATCATGAATACATGATTAATACAGTCAAACCCGGACCATCTTAAGACTATAGGACATGTAGCCAATTTGTAAGTTTCTAGTGTAATAGGGAAACTATCACTCAAGGCCAATTAGGTTATCTTATATAAGTTTTGATGTGATCAATGAACCATTTCTTTGAAAAAGTATGAGGTCGCAAAGCTTAAGGACCTTTAAAACCTATCTTGATTGCATCCATGAACCCTTTCTTAAAATTGGCAAATAACTATAGTGTGATAAAAAAAAAAAAAAAAAAGAAATTTGTAACCATAGAGCTTTCTAATCTTTTCCCTATAAAAATTTTATTTGTAAAATTTTCCTTTCTTTGCAAAATATCAATGTAATTCCCACATAAATAAGATAGTTTGTGTAATTTTTTTTTTTTTTTTTTAGTAAAAATGGCTAGTTTCTCCTTCATATTGGCTCTTTTCAAGGAAGCCCACATCTACAAACCTTTGGAACCATAATGAATACTCAAAAAGTGGTTTCAATTTTTCAATTCAGATCGATAGAAGACCATACAAAATAAGATAGCGCTCACCCTTTCATTACTTAAGATTTAAGTCAATATCACCATGGGGTAGGCTTTGGTCCATTTTTGAGATCCTAAAACGTCAACTTTTTGTTTCAATCTACATCATTTGAACCTAAACATTGAAGAATATCTGCTAAAGGTCCCCAATGTTGGAAGTAAATGGTATGTTTCGAATTTTCTTATTGGGCTTCCAAAAATTTTTAATAAACTCATCGATCTTCACAAGTTTGAAGTATGTAGGATTTAGGCAAATCTCAATAGGAGAATCATTAGGGTAAATGATTTTTTCACTTAGTTTGCAACCTTATCCAGTTATGAACATGAGTTTTTTGTGCTAATCTTGAAGCCTAGCAATAACATATGATTAATGCTTATATCTTGGTGGCCTTTGGAGCCATCTTGTTTCCTAATAAGGTTTTCCATATACATCATAGGATTGCAAAGTTGGTGATCCAATTTTTAGAAGGAAATTCCCACGTCTCGACACTAATGGCTAAACAAATTAGATCAATTAATTGCCTCAAGGAAGAAGAAGTGAAGACTTAAAAATCAGTATGGCATTGCTCATGGTTTGGTTTGTCAACCACATGCGAAACCACATACTTGACGTCTCTTATAAGGAGCATGCTCAAAAGATGAGTCCCATTGATACCTCTATTGCTGAAATCAAGCTTCTTGAAATTATTGCTACTTATCACTGGGTCAAAGTGTTCCAAAGATTCTATACTAAAGATATCCCTAGGTTTGCAAGATGGATAAAGACAACCAACATCAAGAAAAGAAAGAAAGTAGAAGATGAGTCAAGGCATCACAAGAGAAAGAACTAGACACTAGAGTTCCTTGTTATAATGTAAATAAACTTTGAATATTGTATTAGAAACTTCAAAGTTACAATACTAATAAAATGTCAATTTTGCTACATGATAATCTATTTTGCTTAGGTTTGTAAATAATATTTGTAAAATGTTACATTCCTCTTATGATTTATTCTTCAAAAATGAGATCAAAAGATTTTTCTATATGTTTTCTCTTTGTTGGTTAAATCATCATTCTAAGAATAGAATAAGCCCATTAGCCTTGTTCATATTCTACATAAAGATCTCATAACCTGTGTAAGTAGTCTTCCTCATGAAAAATGAAAGAGTAAAGGAGATAAGACTTAGAAATAACCATTCAGATTTTTCCTTTTTTATTTTATATCATAGATAAGTCTAAGGTTATAATAATAAGTTATAAATTGGTCTTCTTTTTCTTGTAAATAAGTTCCCTTATCCTTAAAAACATTTTTTTTTTCCTTTTAGCCTTTAAATTTTACAGAAAAGTTATAGCCTTTCAGGCTTCTCAATTGGTCTATACATCCCCCTCCTCCAATTTATAAAAATTGTGCAAAATCTTTTAGTTGTAAATATTTGACTTCTTCAATGATTTAAAACAAATTTTGTCTCATAAACCAATATTTCTCTGTTTTAAGTTAAAAAATTGATTTCCCATTAGTAAGTTTACACTTATACATTCTCCTCAATTATTAGAGTCTCAATTAGAAAATTATAAATATTAAGTATCCCTTTTGTAAAACGTTTCTTCTCCTTTAAAAGAATAGTTGCCTAGATTATACTTCTTGTAGACAACCTTTTAAATGCCAACAAGTTATAAGTATCTATTGACTGTAAATATTAGGGTCACTTCCCTTCAAAAAGTTTTCCACTTTAAGTTAGAAATTTTACCCCTTTCTTACAATATGTAAATCATACTCTTCATTGTATTCCAATAGTTAGTTTCCTTTTCCATTTTTGGATCACTCCTCTTCTTTTTCTCAAAACAAAAGTTTTCAAAATAAGAAAAACAAAATCAAGAAAAATAATGGAGAGTTGCTAATAAGGATGGATTCTTACTAAGAGTTGATATGCGTAGAGTTTAAAAAGCACAATTTATACCAATAAGTATACCGAGTCGTATATGCAATAATTAAAAGAATTAGTGAGACTAGGTCGTATCCACAAGAATTGAAAACTAATTACTAAATTATATCAATTTCCTTTTTAGCTAGGCAGTCGAAACAAAATATTTAAATAAGTTAAAATAAAAAGAAATAACTTAACTAAAATAGAAAAGTAACAAAGGAAGAAGTTTATGAAGCCAATTACATTGAATTTTGACTATGTTATCATCTAATCATTTAACATATATTTCTAAAATATCTTAAAACTAATTAATTCGTTTTTAATTAAATTCATAAGGGCTCACTTTCCTTTCAAGTCGCTATTGTCTTAACTATAATAGAAACATCTCGGTTAAGTAGTGAATTTCTCACACAAATATTACTACTCTAATTAATATTAAAATTCATGCATATTTATATGTCATAAAGATTAATATCAATTGCATTAAGTATGTAAATTTTAAAATTAATCTAAAGAGCATGTGTCTATAATGACAATTAAATTAATTTTAGTTCGACCTCATACGAACCATTTAATTCTTTTCAATTTTTTCTGGTTTTATTCACAAAAGGCCAAATAATAAGATCATGAATCATGAAAATAAGATAATTAAAAGTTACAACTAATTAAACGGAAACATATAGTAAAATCATACATTAATCAAACCATCAAGCATGTCAAAATTCCATAATATGAATTTAGTACAGGACAAATATAAAAGTTACACAAGAGAATTCAAAAAACATGGTAATGTAATTATAGCAAAGGAATAGAAGAACTCAAATAAATTCTTGGAGCACAAATCCGTTTTCTATTCTCATAAATCTTCAAATCTCCCCATAACTTCATTTCTAAAGCTCTCTTAAAAAAAAAACAAAAATCAAAAAACAAAAAACTCTCAATAGAACTCTCTTTGTATTCTTTTTCCCTGAAACTCCTTGTTATTTCTTTTGTTCCTCACCCACTATTTTCTAACAAGGATCTTCCTTTGATTGTATTTACTTTATGTGCCGCAATTTCTATGTGAAAGTGTTATGGGTTTAATGAATCCTTCACTTAGAATTGATTTTTGTTTGACAAAAAGCATGGGACATGGATTAGAGAAACCATCCATTCTAGCCAACGTGAATGTCCTAAAATGATTAGAGTTGCCTACTTCCCTGGTAGTATCTAACATAAAGCAATGGAAACATGGATTTGATTGACTTTTGTGCCTTCATCAAATGGGGTAAGGGTCCCACATTGAGAGCGCTGGCATTGGAAATTAAATTTTACAAATGAAGCTCCTTGTCTCCGATGTATATGAGCATAGGAAAATGATCAAAATTGTCTTGTTAGTGGTCCCACATGAAGTCAATTGGAGAGAATTCTTCAATCTTTCAAGTTTACGTCCTAGACGTAGAGATCGGGAATGGAAAATGAGCTCGATCCAAACATCTGCTTCCTTTTGTACTCATGATAAATTGTGTGTCTATTTTTCGATTCTTCCAATTTTTCCTGATCAAAAGTACATAAATACAAACATTAAAATAATTTATCATCGAGATAAAAATAGATCTATGTAATAAAAACCATTTGCTCAAAGTTAAAATCATTTTTTTCATCACTTTATTATATTGACCAACTCATGTATAACTTATTATTTTTCTATTAATAAAAGAAGAAAAGTACTATAAGTCACATAAAATCGTAAGATTTAAAAGAGAATAAGCATGTAAAAATATACACTTATCAATTACTTCCAACTTGAACTTTTGCTTGTCCTCAAGCAAAGCATATATCAATAAAAATAAATGAAGACAAATACTACTATATTAATTACTTTGTTACATAAAAATCAACCATAAATTGCACATATTTTATATTCAAAGCATCAAAGAAGTATCTCTTTTATCAATTTTGCATTTGATTTAATCAAATTCTGGTTCTTGAAATTTTCAATTGAATGCATTCACTCAATCACATTTTAAATGCACTAAGAATGCTACAATATTGAAGTTCAAAAATGAATCTATATGAGATAAAGTTCTATCGTATCATTTAAACAAAGATTTAGAAAATTGAAATCAAATATAACATCAACTAACCTCGAGAGAGTCACCCATACTTTCTACACTGAACTAAAATATATATACTCCCCTCTTCTATCTCTCCAAGCATAATAATTCAAGGTAAATGTGTATTACATCTACCTAACCCCTAATCATTCCCTTAATACTAATTTTCATTTAAGGATTTTTTTTTCCATCATCATCATTTTTTTTTTATATTAGGTGAAGCAATTTCATTAGTCAGTAAATCCAAAGCTAGACAACTTTAGGCTATTACGCATTAAGACTCCTCTATGAAACATTCACTTACTCCATTATTTATTTAAGTACAATTATTTTAATTGTGTTCATTGGTAGTGGAGTTCAAAAATTGCTCATGTATAGACTATGGTAAATCTATACCAACTTATCCTTTCATTGCTAGTAAGAAAAAACTTTGCTCTTTTGAAGGACCAAAGCCGATCCTTACCAATACATCCAATTTATTTAACACTTTTTTTTTCTACCCTAAACTATTTTGATTTTTCAAGAGATTTTCAAGGAACAATTTTGATTCCTTCATTTACTATGAATTATAAGGCTCTAAAATTTTCTAATGGATGAGTATACATCAAAATAAGCTTCAAAATACAAGCATCTAACTCCTAATAAGTGATATTTCCCTGATTCCAAGTCTCAAATCAAAGTTTAAATAATACGTACCTAAACTTAACATAGATTTCACAATTCAACACCAATCAAGTATTAAAAGTTCATAAGTAATTAAATATAATAAAGTGCAAATATAAAAAAAAAATTAACCTAAAAATTGCCTTTCTATGAAAATTCAAATTAATTTTAAATGTGTATGTGCAATAATGGCATTTCATGTAACAATATAAATTTAAGTGTAAGATTATCTAATAACAACTCATAAGGGCTAAAAGTATAACAGCTAACCAGCATCAAGATATATCATGCTCCAATTCATCTCTATTACCTTAACTTTAGAACAAATATCTCACCCTCAACTTTAGGACAAACAATGTCCTCATTGTTAAACAAAATCAAAGCATAAAGGAAGGGTGAGAAATGGGACTCCCTTAGGGTGATTAGTGTCTCGTTGATTAAATTGCCCCACTCATTGTAAACATGATCTTGCCATCCTCCGCCAAACAAAATCCTACGACCTACACACTTAATAGAGAGATCAAAGACACGAAAGATAAAAGAAAATGAAAACAAAATGTAAAATAAATAGAAAAGTAAAGAGATAGTGCGCTGCCTCCTACCGAGCACTTGTTTTAAAGTCTTTAGCTAGACTTTCTTTCCTACTTAAGTTGGGTCACTTGAACCCAATGTAAGCTATTGCTTGCCAAAATTCTCCCCCTCATAATAACATTTCAACAAATGCCCATTGACTCAAAAAGGGGCCCCTGTATCTCCTTTATTCTCAACAACTCTATAGGGGAAAACTTTGGTTGCCTCAAATAGTCTTGACCACTTAGACCCCAATTTACTAGGAAACAACTTCAACCGAGAGTTATATAACAACACATTATGTCTAACCCGAATCTCCCTATGATGAATATTTTTGTCATGCTACCTTTTGGTCTTTTCCTTATAGATCCTAGCATTCTCAAATGCCTCATTTCGAAACTCCTCTAACTCATTGTATTAGAGTTAGGGGTGGCTAGCTGCATCATCTGTATCAAAGTTCACAAATTCTACAGCCCAATAAGCCTTGTAGAAAGGGATCACAAACCATTCATGTACTCCTGAGCTTAAGAACTTGCTCATATGGTTTGTTGAGCTATCCGAGGAGAGTTGCGCTCAAAAGAGTAGTACATTTCCCAGTTTGACCTGCTAAGTTACTTTACCCTCTATATCATCCAAGAAGCTATCGAGGTAACTGACCTGTATGCCAAGCCGAGCCCTCCATAACACATCTGTCCATGTCTAAGTATCGAATCGATATACTACCAACTCAATACATGCTAAGGCCGAACTGACACATATTCAGAGCCAAACACCCAAGGCTAACCCAACAATGAGCTACCTTATGAACTAACCCTTTCCCAACCCCAAACATCTAAGCTGTCAAACTACTAACTCCGACTTGATTTGTTTAGAACCTACTCTACTTGGCCAACAATATCATCAAGACTACAGATTGGACAGCTGACATGTGCCTTGATTTTCCTAACATCTGTACTATCCTTTTCTATCACTAGATATTCTTTATGCTTGTTTACAACATTATCCCTGTAAATTTTTCCTATTCCTTTACTAGCGGGAATACTTTTTCGTGATTTACACTAACTTAGGACTTACCTTAATTGGGTCCTATAAATACCTGCATATTGTAATAGCCGCAACAATCAATATAATTAACATTTAGACATTTTTCTTCTTACGTAAGCTAAGTGTATCTCACTTGCTCTCAATTACTCTTATCTAGCCCATTAATTGTGGACTAGTGGCAAGTGACTTTCAGCCATTCTTTTGTGGAATATCAAGTGTAATCAGAGCTCATATGAGATGTTAGTGCATCATATCCACCGTTAGTACACAAGGACCCCCTACTCAACCTTCAACTATCATTTGTCCTTCAAACTGTCTCAAGGTTCAAACCTATCCCCTTAGTTCATGCAATATCGAATGTCGTATGTTCATCCACATCAAATCATATTATTTTGGTATCAGAGCTTAACTACATTTGAAGCTAGTTTCTATTACCTTATTCATTAAGTGATTTGCTACTACTTTCGTAAGTGTTAGAAGTTGTGTTGTTATCATGGGAGTTTGGTAGGTGAATAGTGTTAAAGAAATTTCATGCTCTGTTTTCCCTTATTTCTTGTATGCAAAACAGAGTATAAGTCTTTGCTTGTCTATTGTGTGTAGTTGACATAACAGTGGGAGTCTTGGGAATTGTGCAATTATTGTTATTTATGGTAAGAATTTTGAGTGGTATTTTAACTATCAATCTTGTGAGATAGTTGATAATGTCCAATTCTAATGTTCAAGAAACTTTAGGTAATCAAGAGAGTGGTGCTTAGAATGACTAATGTTAGGAAGGAAGCTTTACACCCCAATTAATGGTTGACTGACTAGAAAGACTCGCTTACTTGGTGGCTAGTCTAGTGATTGTCATAAATGAAGATAGGCAACAAGCTAGAAATGGTCCATATAGAGGACGTAAACAACCTAAGAGAGGCAATGGTCAATTTAGCCGAAGCCAATGTCCCAATCCGACTACCCTAAGCTAGAGGAGTAGATAAAGTTGCTAGGTACAAGCTAACACTTAATGAAATTGAAGAAGCAGATGAGGAAGAAGGAGATGAAGCAGAGTACTATGAGCCAAAAGGAAGGAATGTCTAAGCTCTAAGAGTAGAGGGGCTGAGGATGCGTATCCCAAGTTTCTCTAGAAGTAATGATGCAGAGGACTACTTGGATTAGGTAGATAAAATTGAGAAATAGTTTGAATGCCATGAGGTGCTTGAGAATGCAAAGATTAGACTTACTATACTAGAGTTTACTAGCTATGCCGCCCTATGGTGAAAGAACATGTAAGCTACACGTAGAAGAGAAAGAGAACGTGAAGTTAGGAGTTAAGATGAAATGAAGAGAGTCATGAGGAGAAGATTTGTTCCGAGCTACTATTTTCAAGATACATTTAAGAGCATACCAGAGTTAAGATAAGGTGGATTGAGTGTTGATGCCTATGTAAAGGAATTCTAGATGTTGATGATACGATGTGAAGTTGTTGAGCCTGAAGACCGAACTGTATCTCGATTCATTAGTGGGCTAAAGTACGAGATTGGAGATATTCTAGAGACTATGAATGTTGAGTAGCTCGATGATGCTATCGAAGCTACTTAGAGGATTAGGAGGCATCAAATGGGAAGATTTCAACCTCCTATTAGCCAGCCAACTTACTACTAACCAACCTGTTCCAAGCAAACCTTCGAAACCAAGTAAGGTTACTAAGACCCAACTTGCTTAAACTACTTGAGCAAAGGAGAAGAAGATCCTAAGGAAGTTTGAGAAGGGCCAAAGCTCGAGAAGAAAGATGAGTAAGATTAAGTACTTCAAATGTCAAGGATTTAAACACATAGCTGCTCAATGTCTGAATAGAAGAACCATAGTGATCCGAGGTGAAATGCTAACCATTAAGATAGATAGTACTGATGAGGAAGTGGAAGACCCGAAAGAGGCCGGACAAACCAAACTATCCAAGGAAGAGGAAGTCATTTATAGTAAAGAAGGTAATTTTATATGTACCATTATAGTGTTAAGGAGAACAATGAGTATAAGTCCTATGCCCGAAGACGAACAAAGAGAGAGTTTGTTCCACATTGGATGCAAGGTAAATCGGTAACTATGTACCTTGATTGTTGACAGTAGAAGCTGTACTAATGTAGCTTCTACTTTCATGGTCTAGCAATTGAAGTTGCCAACCAAGCCTCACCCCAAACCTTATAAGCTGCACTAGCTCAATGACAAAAGAGCCTTATAAGTAAACAAACAAGTGACTATGCCAATCTGTATTAGAAACTATCATGATTAAGTGCTTTATGATGTATTACCTATAAGTCCATCCTATATTCTACTTAGACGACCATGGATGTTTGACCAGACAGTGATATATGATGGAAGGAAGAATACATGTTCCTTGGAGCATGAAGGTAAGAAGGTAAAGTTAGCCCCTATGACAATTGAATAAGTTAAGATCATGCAAGCCCAATTGAGCCAAGTCTTGAAGAAACAAGCTTTGGTGATAACTCGAGCTGAGTTGAAGAAAGAGATGGAGCTCAAAGAGCTAACCTACCTACTAGTTAGAAGGTTATTAGAGATGAGGAGATCTAAGGAGGGGATGTTGCTTGTTGAGGTGAAAACACTACTAGATGAATTTGCTAACCTATTTGGTGAGCTACTGAAAGGACTGCCTCCCATCCAAGGCATCAAACATGCAATTGACTTACAGCTAGGAGCCATACTGCCAAACAAGCCTACTTATACATTGAACCCTAAATAGGTTATTGAGCTATAGAGATAAGTAGATGAGTTGATCAAGAAAGGTCATATATGAGAACCCCTTAGCCCCTATGATGTACTAACCTTGTTAGTACCAAAGAAAGATGAGTCATGAAGGATGTGTATAAATAGTTGAGCAATCAATCACATTACCATCAAGTATAAGAATCCTATACCAAGGCTTGATGATATATCGAATGAGTTGATTAGAGCTAGATTATTCTCCAAGGCTGACCTCAGATCTAGATACCATTAAATCTGAATGCAAGAAGGCAATGAGTAGAAGACTGCATTTAATACCCACCATAGATCGTATGAATGGCTTATGATGCCGTTTGGACTATTGAATGCACCAAGCACATTTATGTAACTGATGAATCATGTGCTCTGAGAACTAATAAAGAAATTTGTGGTAGTTTACTTCAACAACATTCTAGTATATAACCCTGATCTGGAGACTCACTAAGAGCATCTCCGAGTAGTCTTTATAAAACTTTGAGCTGAAAGACTCTATGCTAATCTAAAGAAGTATGACTTTTGCTAACTTGAAGTAATCTTCTTGGGGTTTGTTGTAAGTTATGGTGGAATACGATTCAATGATGAAAGATAAGAGTAATCATCGAATAGCTTATAATAACCACTTTGGCCAACATAAGGAGCTTCCACAGCTTAGCATCACTCTATTACAGATTTGTAAGGAATTTCAATACGGTCATGGCCCTACTCATCGAACTATCAAAGAAGAATGTTGAGCTCAAATGGGGAGAGAAGGAGTAAAGGAGTTTTGAAGAGGTAAAGGAGAAACTGATTGTAGCATCTATCTTAGCTCTATCGAGCTTTGACAAAGTATTCGAAGTAAAGTGTGATGCATCTGGACTAAGCATAGGTGTTGTGCTGATGCAGGAAGGCCGACTTATTGCTTACTTCAATGAGAAGCTTAGAAGAGTTACACTTAATTACTGCATCTAGGATATGGAGTTTTACTCCTTAATACTGTATGGTAGCACTATCTATTACCCAAAAGTTTGTGATTTACACTGATTATAAATCTTTGAGATACCTAAAGAGCTAACCCAAGTGGTCTCGAAGGCAAGCCAAATGGGTCGAGTTCATGGAGGGATTTTCATATGTCATAAAGTACCAAAATGGAAAGAACAATGTAGTGGCTAATGCCCTATCAAAACAACATTCCCTCATTTGGTTCTCATGATTTGGAGTACTTTTGGGCTTTGTTTGGTTAATAGGCTTTTTGGTAACTTAGGAAATCCTTTGGGCTTGGGCTTAAGATCTTATTCTAGGCTTAAAATACTCCTTCAGCTTAGATTCACAACTTTGATTTACACTCTTAATGCTAACAACTACTTCTTAGGCTCTTAAGTGGGCTTAAGTTGTTAAATGAGCTTGTTTTTTTATCCAAATCAAAGATAGTCACTTTCTTAGACTTAGGAGGTATTTTATAGGATTCTTGAGAGTCTCAAAACTACTTTTATTGTTGTGCTAA
The DNA here is from genome assembly GCA_024138015.1 of Lumnitzera littorea. NCBI lineage: Eukaryota > Viridiplantae > Streptophyta > Magnoliopsida > Myrtales > Combretaceae > Lumnitzera > Lumnitzera littorea. The sequence goes on from JAMXBB010000008.1 coordinate 22,138,449, forward strand.
GTTGCTGGTTAAAAACTTAAGGTGAGTTCAACTTAGTGTTTGAGGCTCGTTTTGGAAGTTTTAAGCTCAATTTTCTTGCCTTAGTTGATCATTTCACTTTGTTTACTTACTCTTATTATATTTTTAAGTGTCTTTTAGCAAAGTTCTAGATCTTGTCAGTTTGGGTGTGAGGGCTTCCAATTTGGTTTTCTAACTTGTTTTATTATTTCCTTAAGTTTAGGTATTAGATTATAAACTTAAGCTAATTGTATTCAAATCTTAACTTGACTTCTTTTCCCTGAGATGATCATTTAGCTCATACTTTATATGAAGGTAGATGATCTCATACTTATTATAACTCTCATATCATATTTCATGTCTTACAAAGTTGGTTTCCTTATAAAACTTCATGTAATGAATTCGTCATTTACCTAAGTCTAGATTCAAGCATATTTAACTTAATAAAAGTAAAAGTAACATCCAAGTAACTCCTAATTCCTCACATCCAGCATGCTTCCCTTTCATTCAAGTTCTCGTTTCAAGATTTTCTTAACTTAAAATCTTTCATTCAAAGTGTTAAATAAGTATTTCTACAAAACACCAACTTTACATGTTCATAGTTCAACTTTCATGCAAGGGTTTCATGAGTTTGCTTCTTAAGATAGTCTTAGATGTTTCATCAACTTATGGTCATACTCACATCTTCAAGAAATAGCGGTCTCCTAACATAAATACTAAACTACTAACACAAGTTACACTTACTCGTCCACAAAGCAAAGATAAGGTAGTTGAGTACTAAGTTTCTACTTAAGCTTTTGTCTTACTTCTTCCTTCTTGCAACCTTCTTGGAAACTTTGAGTTTTTGTCCTTTGAAGTGGGGTTTGAAGGATGTTCTAAGGATCTTAAAGGAGCTTTGAATGTTGGCAAATGTAAGACATAAGGTGAAGTTGAAAGTGTTGTGAGTGTAGGTGCTTGGAATATGGCAGTAAGTGTAAGATCTTGTGGGGTTTTGTGTTTTCTCTTTTGAGTGGTTTTGAAAGTGAGAGAAAAGGAAGTGAAAATGAAGTTGAAAGTGAGAGCAAATGGAGAAAGAATGGCCGGTTGGTATTAAAGGTGGAAGTGCATTTAAGAAGTTTGTTTGTATTGTCTTGTAGCATGCACAAAAGTCAACAATTACAACTCTTGATTATGTAAGTATTAAGGGGTGAATAATGGAGTGTAAGATAAAGTAATTAATGGATGAAAGATAAAGCATCCTCACCTCACCCCCCACC
>JAMXBB010000008.1:22140052-22195757 GCA_024138015.1 Lumnitzera littorea
CCCCCCCCCCCCCCCCCCCTCACCACCACTTCTTGCTTATAAAAACCACCCATTAGGGTCTCTTTATGGCATGGAATTGTCTTGTCTCATTTATTAAAGTTAAGCATGTGAAAGCTTGTGATAATTTGTCTATATGTAGTATAAGTTAATAAGTGATAAGGAAAGTATCTTATTATTAGTTTTAGATAAGTTATTAATTGATAAATGACTGTAACTCTCAATTGATAAGTCATTTAGGGTGATTAGTTGGTTTACTTATTTATATCTAAGGTTTAGACATAAAGATAAGGGAATTGTCTTATAGGAAATGGTTTTAGGATTTACTTATTGAATTGTTTTGTAGATTATGACTCAATTCTTATAAAATTATAAAATTTTCTAAAGCTAAATGAAATTATTCAAATTTAATTATCAATTAGTTGCTTAGGGTTGAAAGCCCTTAATTGTTTTAGGGTTTAGGGTCTTAAGTGACTTTAGAATCCGTAGTTTTTCATGTTCAGGTTTTATCGATAATAGGCTTTCGAATTGAAAAAGTAAGTTTGTTTTTTTTAAATGTAAACTTGAGTTCTTAATTTAGTTGATCCTTGAGAATGTACTGAAAGTACTCTTAGTTGAATCATAAGTCCGTTTAAAAGTAGGGTTTACACACACAACTAGTAGGCAATAGGAAGAGCTTAAAGTTGTGAGAAGCTTGCTCATCTATGTAGTGAGAGCTACAACTTATGTTAATAGCTATGATATTTCACTCACTTTAGCAACTCTCTTAGGCATTGCTCTTTCTATATGCTGGCTATACGTGTTTGATGCCATCTCCTCAATCAACTCATAAGCATCTTTTACTCTCTTGCTCATCAATACTCCTCTAGAGGTTGCTTCAATCATTGTCCAAAGTTAGGCTCCTAAAACATTGTAAAATGTTTGCACTTGAAGCCATGTAAGGAGTCCATGATATGGACAACTCCATAAAATTTCCTTAAACCTTTCCCAAGCCTCATACAGTGATTTGCCTTCGTACTGCGTAAATGATGTGATGTCACTTCTAAGCTTAGCAATACAAGTAGGAGGGAAGAATTGAGTGAGTGACTTTTGAGCCAACTGATCCCACATAATAACCGAGTCGACTGGGAGTGAATTAAGCCAACTATTTGCCTTATCTCTTCATGAAAATGGAAACAATCAGAGATAAATAGTGTCTTCCAAAACTCCATTGCTTTTGAAAGTCTCACAAATTTGAAGGAAATTCTGAATATGATCATTGGGGTCCTTGTGCAATGATCTTCCATACTGGTTGGCTTGTACCATTTGTATCAATATAGGTTTGAGCTTGAATTGTAGGGCTTGTGATACCAGGTGTTGCTCCTTGAATAGTAGGAACACAATATTCCCAAAGGACACGGTTATTTTCTCTATTTTGATCGTTGTTTTCTATAATCTCAGTTAGCTCTCAATTTAAATATACGTGTTCTCTTCTAAGCCTATGAAAAGTGCATTCAATCTTGAGGTCTAAGATCCTTCTAAGCCTATGAAACATGCATTCAATCTTGAGGTCTACGATCAACAATTCTAAGTTTGCACTTCTAGTCCTAGTATACACTATATAAAAATGACCAAAAATATGATTTTCTTCTTCTTCCTCCTTTATTTATTTATTTTTTTTCAAACCAGACAATTAACTAAACTAAACTACCTGATACAATTTGTTTAACTGTGTTCTACTATGTGCACACGGAAGAAAAAAATTGAAACAATTTAATAAACTATAATGAATAGGACTAAAGAAATCACCGAGAAGAAATTCTACCGAATGCAAAGAGGATACGAGAATGCAACTAACTAATTAATAAAACGGATACTTGACTGGACGGTCCATGCGTGATCAAGAATGCAAGATGCTGTTGAATGAACTGTGAAATATTGCCACAAGTGATTTCCACGTCCACGTTGAAGAGTAAACCAGGCTATGAAGTCCATGTGATTTCCAACAGCCCTCCAATTGGAGAGACCAAGTCCACGCGCCGAAGGATTTGTCTCGGGGAATTTTGCCTGAACGTACTTGTTTGATGATCACGGGATGGCTTGAGGGCATAAAGTAACCTTTTGACTTACGCTCTAATGAGTAAGAGCAGAATTGCTCTAGTCCAGTGCGTCAGCGGACGGATTATGGCATGTACGTTGAACTAAAGCTCTAGGACGCTGACCTACAGACTGAGCAAGTGACAGTGAAAACAAAGATATTAAAAAAAAATTGACAGCAAAAAGATTATTCAATATTGCAAAGCTAGGAAAAAAAAAAGAAAAAAGAAAAAGAAAAGAGTAAGTTACCGAGTACTAAAAAGGACCTGAAACCTAAAATTTGTCTTTTTCTTCTTTGTTCTTTTTCTTTTTTTATAAAGAAAAGAAAAAAAAAATGAAAACTTAATGAAATTACAACCTAATGTCTTACGCTAAACTAAAGAGACAAAAATTAAATAAATAAAGAAGGGCTCCAGAATGTTGTGAAAGAAAACTTGAACCACTAAACATTTTAAACAGTGATGTGAATGTAACAACAATAAAACAAAGTGAACCTTGATGAAAGCTAAATTTTTTTTTATTTTTTTAAGGTTGACAATAATAAGACAAAACAATATAAACTAAAATGTATGAAAACTGATGGATTAACAACTAAAATTCTAGCAATGCAGTAAAAGATAATAATAAAACACAAAGAAATATTAAAGAAATGGGAAGTCTAAAAATAGAATGAAAATCTAATATTAATTAAGTATAATCTTCAGCAACAACACCAAAAACTTGATATGCATAGAGTTTAAAAAGCGCAATTTTTATCGGTAAGTATACTAGGTCACATATGCAGTAATAAAAAAAACTGGTGAGATAAGGTCATATTTATAGGGACTGTAAACTAATTACTACATTATATTAATTTTCTTTTTAGTTAAGCGATTAAAACGAGATGCTTAAATAAGTTAAAATAAAAATAAATAAGTTAACCGAAATAGGAAAGTAATAAAGGAAGAAGTTTACCAAGTCAGTTACATGCGATTTTGACTATGCTATCATCTAATCAATTAAAATAAATTTTTAAAATATGTTAAAACTAATTAGTTGGTTTTTAATTAGATTCATAAGGACCCACTTCCCTTTCAAGTCGTTATTGTCCTAACAATAGCAAAAACATCCCTTTCAAATTATTTGTTTATAATCTTCAATTAAGTAGTAAATTTCTCTTACAAATATTACTACTCTAATTAATATTAAAATTCATGCGTATTTCTATGTTATAAAGATTAATATCAATCACATTAAGTATGTGAATCTTGAAATTAATCTAAAGAGTATGTGTCTATGACGACAATTAAATTAATTTTAGTCCAATCTCATACAAGTCACCCATTCCCTTTCGAGTTTTTTAGGTTCTATTTACAAAGGTAACGTTGGCCAAATAATAAAATCATGAATCATGAAAATAGAATAATTAAAAGTCACAACTGATTAAACGAGAACATATAATAAAATCATACATTAATCCAACTATCAAGCATATCAAAATCTCATAATATGAATTTAGTTCATAGCAAATATAAAATTTGCACAAGAAAACTCAAGAGCTATGGTAATATATTTAGAGCAAAAGAACAAAAAAACTTGAATAAATTGTTAGAGCATAAATCCATCTTCTATTCTCTCGTAAATCTCCAAATCACTCTATAACTCTCTTTTTAAAGCTCTCTAAAAAAAAAAAAGAAAAAAAAAAAACTCTCGATAGAACTCTCTTTGTATTCTTTTTCTTCGAACTCCTCCCCCTCTAAACTCCCTGTTCCTTCTCTTCTTCATCCTTTTATAGTGTTATCTCCCTTGTCATTTCTTTTGTTCCTTGCCCACTATTTCCTAGCAAGGATCCTCCTTTGATTGTATTTACTTTGCGTGCCGCAATTTTTATATGCCAGTGTTATGGGCTTTGATGGATGATTCACTTGAATTGATATTTGTCTGACAAAGCATAGGACATGGATTATAGAAACCACCCGCTTTGGCCAACGTGAATGTCCCAAAATGATTAGTATCGCTTAAAACCCCAGTTAGTATCTAACATGAAGCAATGGAAAACATGGATTTGGTTGACGTTGTGTCTTCATCAAATGGGGTAAGGGTCCCACATTGTGAGTGCTAGCAATAGAAATTAAATTTCACAAATGAAGCTGACAGAATTGTTCAATCTTTCAAGTTTAAGTTCTAGAAGTGGAGATTACGAATGGAAAATGAGCTCGGTTCGAACATCTTTTTCCTTTTGTGCTCGTGATAAATTGTGTGTCCATTTTTTAGTTCTTTCTTCTTTTTTTTTTTCCTTATCAAAATACAAAAATACAAACATTAAAATGATTTAACATCAAAATAAAAATAGATCTACATAATAAAAACCATTTAAGCCTAAACTTAAAATCATTTTTTCCACCACTTTATTATATTGCCAAACTCATGTGCAACTTACTATTTTTTTGTTAATAAAATAATGAAAACACTATAAGTTACACAAAATCATAATATTTAAAACAGAATAAGTATGTAAAAATACACACTTATCAGGAGCTTTGACAGCAATGACCAATTGTGGAAATGACAACAACAACCCTAATGACACAAACCCCGTTGAGCTAAGAATTCACTCATTAGAGCAATCTGTGGGGAATATGGTTGAATAGATGAACTTCTTGGTTAATGGCATAGTTTTACTCAAGACAATAGCACCAGCAAATAAAGAGCACTCAGAGGTCCAACATAGGAAGAAAGCTATTGAATTCTCACCTCTTGAATCAAAAGAGAAGATCAATTTAGCCTTTGACCCTAACACCAATTCTTTCACAATCAACTCAGTGCTAAGTCAATAAAGCCCTAATGATTTGGAAGGAAAGCTAAACCAATAGATAACTGAAAAGATAAAGCACTTGGAAGTGATAAAGGATTTAAGCAGCTGGAATCACCAATTTTTTCTACATATGATATTGAAGCCTATTCTAAAAATATTTAAGGTACTAGAGTTTGAAAAACATAATAAGATTGGACACCTCAAGCTCCACAAGCTGTATTTATGCAAGATGGCTCATTACATTAAAAATAAGTAGTTATTGATTCGAATATTCCAAGATAGCCTCACTAGGCCAATTTTGTCTTGGTACACCTAATTGGATTTAAGACAGGTTAATACATGAGATAAGTTAGCTCAATTGTTCTTTAAACATTATAAATTTAATGTAAAGATAGCCCCATCTATTTAGGACTTGAGTAATATGAGAAAAAATAGCAATGAGACTTTCAAGGAATATGCCAAAAATCGAGAGGCATAGTAGCTAAAATCACTTTCCATTTATCTAAGAAGGAACTAATTGATGCATTCTTATAGACACTAGATGGGCCATATTTTAATTATCTCTTAGTGAATTAGCCGCTAGCTTTGCAGAGGTAGTTTCAGTAGGCAACCATATAAAGGAGGCCATAAGGATAGGAGATAAGTCTCGAAATGGCTATGAATTCGGCAAACTTTCAAACAAAGATGCTCAGGAGGCATCTTACCCCAATTTTGATCCTAATAACTCAACTCCTTCAACAATTAAGGGATGTGGGAATGCTAAGTTATGCACCACCTCCGCTCAGACACAAGCTTCAAAGACTAAATCTTGGCCTACCATATGGATACCAAATGTGGATTAGTCATTCTACAGAAGAATGCTGGCAATTAAAACACAAAATTCAAGACCTAATTGAAGCTGGAGTACATCAATTAGCTGGACTAGAGGTTAAGGAAAATGTTCCTTCACAATATGCTAGATCATGAATTAACGTGATAAGAACATCTAAAATGGCTAGTATGACTTCAAGCTAAGGGAAATTAGGGCACTTCAATAAGAACTAAAGAATGAAGGGAAATTATTAAGTCTAAGTACTTTGTGATTTGTAAGTGACAAAAATTATCTAAATAAAAGTTATCCATTTCTTAGATATATCTTGGTAAATATTTTTGTCAATGGGGCATATGAATGTACATTTTGTACAAAAGTGAGGGCATCTCATTCTGAAAGTTAGGCATTCAATTCCAATATCCTAAGCACAAGATATTTTTGGCTACCCCTTTAAGCCTATGTTAAAAGTGATTTTAAAAATTAAACTTGATCAAGAACCACTTCATACTAGTGCAATTTGGAGATAAGGGTTATTAATAAGGAGCGAAGGATAAAATTAACTTATGATTGTCATAGTAGCATCAAATTCATGAATAATTTTTGTTCTTGATAATTTGTTTCCTCTGAGATGAACAAGAACGAACAAGACCCCTACACTTTTCTAAACATCTTTTCTAAGCAACCCAAGTCCATAAGCCCATTTACGAATAACATTTTTGGGGAGATAATCATTTTTAGGGCTAAAAGACAAAGATAAAGGAAAAAATGGAGGAAGAAACAATAAGAGAATGAGGCAAAAATAAAACAAACAAAAAGAAGAGAGGGCCTAAAATCAAATGAAAGTAATTTAGGCTCAAGTGAAAGCACAAAATCCCTAAGAGGCTTGAAAATACCAAAGGCACTTATAGCCTACCAAGGAAGCTTAAATGAATATCATCCCTAGTCTACTAAGAAAGCCCAAACTTGAACATGAGGAAAAACCAAACATGAGCCCACTAAAAAGCTGTAAAACATAAAGCCTTCTTACCCATTTTGAATCCTAAACACAAGAATTTCCCATCCATATGCTCTTTGGATTAGAGGGAACAATTTATCTTAGATAAGAATTATATTTTACACTAGGGTAGGTAAATTTTTAGTTTTTCTTAGGGGTTCTTGACTTATAAACCTAGAATGGATGAATAATCCCTTTAAAATAGACTATTTCATCAATCCTTTTTGAAACCATTGACTAGAAACCCAAAATTGCATTACAATAATGGAAAAGACCTAACAAATTAATTAAAGTGTATTACTTGCAAAATGAACCATGATTTTCGGTATTGAAGTCAAAAGTGAAATTTTAAATTAAGAGAGAGCAAGGAAGTCCTCTTAGACTAAACTAATCAATTTTGAGATACCATTCTTGTGACATCAATGCACCAAGTGTTATTCTAAAGGCAAAACTTGGTAAGCAGTCCGCCCAATGTGATCACCCTTGATGATAGATCGCTTGCCCCATGATCGAAAGCTAGTGCCTTAAAAAGGAAAGTAAAATAGCCTAAGAGAAGAAGATCTACTAAAGTTAAGATTGTGAAGCAATTCAAGCAAGGTCAAGAAAAGAGTGTATTGTCAAAAACCTGTATTAAAACTTGTGTGGAACCTTAGCCTATTAGCAAATCTTCATTTAGAAAAAAGGAAAAAGAAAAGAAAAAGAGAGAAAAAGAAAAGAGAAGAGAAAAAATTAAGTTTTAAAAAGTGTTTAAAAAAACATTCTTCTTTAAGTTGAATCTAAATTAGCTTTATCTATTCCAAAATGTTAGCCCAAGTTACTAGTCTTGTCTATTCCGTTATTTTTCGTAATCCAATCCTAGTATAGGGCCTACCCTTGTTTGTAAAGTTCTACTTTCAACTTGTTCATAGTGACCATTTTTTATTTCAGCATATTCACCTAAGTTTAAATAAAGAGACTCAATCGTTAATGTCTAATCTAAGATCTCCATCTAATACATTAGTAATTAATTTTGTCAACTCAAAGGCCTAGCACCTAGCAACCAATTCATGTAATCTTAGTGATTCAGTCTCTTGCCAAAATTGACCCCTTGTCCATTCTAAATACTTAGACTCGCTCCCATTATCAAATTTAAGGAACTTTATCCTAAACATTTCCCACTTAAGAATATTTCCTAAAGAGATTTGATTAATTAAAAATAAACTTTTAAGATGCATCAATCCAAGATGGTATTTAAATCTCGTTTTCCATTAATCCAAGATGGTAGTTAAACTCTCATTTTCAATAAATCCTAAAGGGTGATCGATTTCTTAAGATCCGTCAATCCAACATGTTACTTATGTTAGGACTCTAAGGAAAGCCTAGTAAGATTATTTAAAATTTTTATATTACATGTGTACCCATGATACGAAAATTATCTTACAAGTTAGAGATTGCAAAACTCTAAATAATTAATCGTTAGGGTTTTCGATTTTACTTTATTAACTCGCTATAAAATATAAATAACTATGGATATCCAATATTCTACAGTTCCTTAGAACTGCAGAGAATCGATATCTCTTACTAAATAATAAGATAAAATATGAGAACTTTTTAAATTATAAGAAATAATAAAGTTATATTAAACTTTAACATAAAATTTTTTTTATCAAAAATGTTTCTATACCAACTATACAATCCTCAACTAATTCTAACATTATTGTGCATATGTTCGATTTGCACTCTGTAATGGAGATTTATCCCAGTCCCAACTCTATTGAAACTATAAAAGAAATTATAAGGGGATGAGCAAACCACGGCTTAGTGAGTTCATTTCTTACCACTACCGTTCAAATAAGTTGTCAAACATTATGAGAACACATGCAACACATGAAATGAATGCATATACAATGAATATAAACAACACATTTATAAGAGTTAGAAACTATAAAAGGTATAAAATTATGTCATCTATACTTCGATTATCCCCTATACTTATTTGTACCGGGCACCTCACTATATCTACATGAGGCTGCTTTGGGGTACCATCCCTCCAAATGACACTCGACTATTGCCCTAGTCAAGTAAGAAATACCAATTCAAATAAGTAGGCCTCGACTAAGGACATCTACCATCCAAGGCCCCTTGTGCACAACTAAGCAAGTTCTCTCGCTATTAAAATACATCCAAGACCCCATGGGCATAAATATGTAATGCTAGTTTTGCCTCAACAATAAAAATATCATCAATAAGCATTATGAGCCCTCATAGAAATCACACAAGAATCTGTTTAAGATTGGTAAAACATTTTTCAAAAGTACTTATCTCAAAAATTTGCAAATCCATCAACTTACCAACTGAGTCATAGACATACAACAAAAATAACTAGTTATTTCGATCAGATATTTATATTTACTGATTTAAGAGGGTGATCACACGAATGACAGTACACAAGCAAAATAGTCATTCAGACATATAAGCAAAATAGTCATTCAAACATAAAAGCAACAACAACCAGCAAAATGTCACACATATAACAAGCACAAGTAGATAGCATGTCATTTGAACTCTCTTACTTAAATTAATGCTTATTCTCCAAGCCTTTAAGATGTTCCGTACTTGACAATTGAGTACCTAAAAAATAATATGACTTATGAGTATTCTGAAAAGTTAAGCTCCTTAGTTAACTATATGCCTATTGCAATTTGCCTATTTTCCCACTATGACCCAAGTATAGTATAAACATGGTTTAACTTATTTATTGTGATGATTAGGAAATATTATTTTATTGTATAGGTAACAATATATAATTTATTAAATATTATACGAGTTCAAATCTTTCCACTTTTCATAAGTTTTATATTAACATATTGTTATATTATAATTTGATTGTGATTCCTATGTATAATAGGATAAATTAGATAAAGTAATAAAGTTAGGTGGAAATATTGAAATTGTATATTTACATAACTAAAAACATTAATACAATTATATTATAGTATTATTTTAAGAATATACTATACGTGCACATATAACTATATTCAATTTGTTTCCTATAATTGCACGATTCTATCTTATCATCATCATCATCATCATTATTGTTAGTTGTCGTTGTCATTATCATTACTATTTCTTATTAACACATATATCTCAATTATATATAAAAACATATCTTCTTTAAAATGTTTTAACTTTTGAGTACGCGTGTATATTTAACATTTTCCAGTTTAAAAGAACTTCAAGTCTTGTAATTATTTCTTGTATGTGTTTTATGTGTTTATCGATTTCTTCCCGTAAGAATTTATATATGTACATTTATAAATAATTGCGTTTGAATATTTATTTATTGGTTAGAGTTTTATCCTAATTATTCATTTATAAGATCATATTACTTGAATAATGCAATCAGTTTATTTATATCCCTTGGTTTTCTCTTAGATCTTAAATCGCATACAACTTTTTCATTTTAATCTCGATTTTTATAAACTTATAGTTAGTTTTTATCATTTTTTTATGTACTTTTATGTAGCGGGATTAGCTTTGGACATTGAAACCTTTATTTTTCATTATGGCCCAAATTGTTACGAATTTAGTTATTTTGGTCTGGAAAATTTTATTTATCAATTTTAAGATTTTCTTCATTACTAACATTACCTTAATTTCTTTATTTCTCTATTTTAAGCTTAAATTTACGAATCATGTTCATTTTGCTATTATAATAATTTTTTAATTAATTAATTATTTTTATTTTCTAATTATTTTGAAATTTTCATTTCGATTAATTATTTTGGGTAAATCGTTGATGTAGGCAAGTTCCTATTTATCTATGTGGTAATTTGTGGATTTTCCTTTATTTTTATATTTCTTAAATTTTGTATTATTATTATATATACTTATATGTTACAATTAATTAATATTTTATGGGCCTAACTTTTCCTTTATGGGTTTCGACCTATCCATGTACTTATATATATATATATATATACTTATTATGTAATAGGAAATAAATATATTATATGTATGTACTTATATGCATATACATATGTACATATATGTTCTTATTCATTTTATTATAACTAATATATTATATTATGTGCTTATACTTAATATATTATTATGTGAACTTATATACATACATGTAGGTATACTTATATTATATAAATACAATCATATAGCTATATATGTAAACCTCGCAAATTTAGCCATTTAAGAGTAGAATTGAACTCTAATACTGTAGATGACTTGATGAGTTATTAAAGCTAAGTAAAATAAAAATTTAATTAATTATAAATTTGAATATATTATAAGTAGTAAAAACCTTAGAAATTAATCAAAACCCTAAATCACATACTAAAACCCTAAATCTGATTTATGCACCATTAACCAAAATTAAACCCGAACTTGATTGAAATCCTAAAATTATAACTTTAAGCCTATAAAATAATTAAATATCACTTAATAGTGATATAATCATAATCGACCACAATTATCAACTAAATCGCGTAATTGTGTAAAACTTTTAACAAAATCATTACAATAACTCATTAAAATTATAATTGTAACAGGTACCAATTAAATTGATAAATTTTCACAAAATTCTAAAATTAATTTATGATGATTATTTTTATGATTTTTAAGTTTAGAAAAATTACATATAATTATTTTTAATTTCCATTTTCTTCCTTTTTCTTTCTTTCTTTTTCTCTTTTCCTTTCTTTTCTTCTTCTCTTCTATTTTCCTTAGTTTACACATGAATTTCAGCTGCACAATTTTAGCAACCCATGTGCTTAAAATAAATGGACATATGTCAACCAATTAAGGGGGAAAGGACAAAGTAATAATATACTTATCTAATCCTAATTAATGAAGGGGATAAGCTTCTCTATTTTTATATTATTTACCTCAAAAAAATCAAAAACATATCATGCCCAAATCTTGGAAATTTACAAAATCGAAAACAAAAAAAAAAACATAAGAAAGAAGAGCAAAACAAAGAAAAACCAAACCGTGAAGAACAAGGAGAAGAATAAGAAGAAAAGAAGAAGGAGGAAGAAAAGAAGAAGAAAACCAAAAATAATTAGGTAAACATAATTATTTTAGTAGTATATATGTATAGTATATGGTATGTACATGTATATATGTAGTATTTGTATTGTATTTTAGTAAATATTTCATTACCAATACATGTATGTATGCATAAGTAATTAAATTAAGATATATATGTATGTATAAAGATATGTATGTAGACATGTATGTATATAAGTATAATATACAGTATGTGTATGTATCTAATAAGACTATACATAATATGTATTTAGTAATATTTTTACAAAATAAATATAGATATAAATATATAGTTGTACACGTAAAAGAGGAATTAGGTATGTATTTATGCTTTATTTTCATTTTCATTTTCATATGTATATATATATATATACATGAATATGTATTCGTATAGTTTGTATAAGTATTTTGTAGATATATATTTCATATATATAAATGTAAGTTATATTTTATATACATATAGGTATACATGTATGTGGCATTAATGTATATATAATATATAATATATGTACAACATATAGTATATATATATTGTACAGAATATTAAGTGGTATATATAATATAATAGTTACTAAATAAAATAAATGTATAAATATATAAGAAGTAGGTACATAAATATATATATGTATATTACCGGAAATTAAGGATTACAAATTAGAGCAAATTATAAAATTAATCAAATATAGTATAAGTACATAAATATATATGTGTAAATCGTAAAATACAAATGAATAATAAGGAAATAATAAATAATAAAAAAAATAATAGTAATAATAATAATAATAATTGTAATAAGACTAAAATCTCAAAAATAGGAAAAAAAATGAGTAAATAAGGTAAAATATGCTTAAAATAATAAAATTTTCAATTGTATGATTTAAATAATTATTAAATCATAAATATATTAAGAAAAAAGCTAAAATTAATATTTTATAATTTTTTAAATTAAAATAATAAATTGTGTGATATTTTTATATCACAGTTCAAATTGCGAGACACAACGTCCAAAACAGACCTCAATACGAGAAAATACACTTGAAAACAATCAAAATGGGCTATAAGTTCATAACAATCCGAGTTAAAACGAAAAATTTTTACGCGATTTAATAAAAAGCTCAAATCGATGATTTTACGTAAATCAATAACCAATTTAAGTAAATAGTACAATTTAGCATGCTAGTTTAATTCCTAAACTTACTACTTTTCATATTCTCCTAATGTTTAGTGATCCTGAGATCAAGACCGACTTACCTTTAAACTATTACAATCCTTGACATCATTTATAACCAAGTAAGTACTCTCGATGACTCTATACTTATTTTGTGCTTGTAGTTAGTGCACATGAATTAAATATTAATAACTTAATGCATGGGGGTTCAGGTTATGCATGTGATTGATATTGATTAATTACTTTGCAAAATACTGTTAAATATGATAGTTGAAGATTCGGTTATATAATTGATTGTTGCATAATTAGAATGATATGTTAATAATGTTTGACCACCTCATAAATTGACTTAATCATATTCAACTCAACTAAAATTAAATGGATCATGCATAGAGCACGAACATTACATATAATGTTCCGGCCGTTACCTCACATGGTTAGTAATGAAGGGCTTTAGAGGAATGGATTCCCACATGATTTGATTAGTACAGTGTAGGAGTATTAGTACAACAAGACCTTACCCTTGGCTCGCAGGTTCTATTGGAGACGGAAAAGCTATCCGTGGGTGGCTGGGGGCGCATCTAAAGACCATCGCTGTAAGGTGTGAGTGTGGATTGCGGGAGCCATCTCACCACTAGACCTGGATATTTGTATACTATTAACTGTTGGAAATAGAAACCTGTTTTGTGAAATAGAGAATTTATATATATATATATATATAATTATATAAGGTTAAAAACCCAAGTGCTAGAGCTCGGTTGTGATTGGTATCGATGTATCTCTAACCTTTACTTTAGAGGGCGTTAAATCCAATGTTGTATACAACACCGGTTAACTGCATATATACTATTTGGCATACTACTTGTTCATGTATTCATATGTTTGGAAATAAACCGTTTGATAACTTGTTTGCTGGTATAGTACGAGGAATAACTCACTATGCTCTTGTAGTTTACTCCCCAATAATTTTCTCTTGCAAGTTGCTAGATGATCAGGCATAAGTTAAAAACTGAGAGTTGAGTACCAATGTCGAGATGCATAGAAGTTAGAATCTGAGGAGAAACTATATGGTTCATTTGAATTATTATATATATAATTATTAATACTATATTTAAATTTTGTGACTTTAGTAAGTTTGAGGTTTAGAACTTTACTACCTAATCTTATTGTTTTGTAGGGAATACCGATTCTCTACGGTTCTAATAGACTGTGGTTTATCAGATATCCATAGTCACATATATGTGGTCGTAAGTTAATTAAATTAAGAATAAATAAATAAATAAATAAAAACTTTAGTGACTAATTATTTAGAATCTTGTAATATTTGACTTGCAAGATGATTTTCAAATCATAAGTGCACATATGATATGAAAATTTTAGGTGATTTTATTAGGCTTCTTTTAGGGTCATGCAATACATTTATATATACACATATACTTGTATTTATACATCTAGTATAGTATTAGTATATGTATTTATATACATATACATATATATTTATACCTAATTTTATACATGTATATTTATACGTATAATTATGTTCTCTTATTGTATTTTTAAAAGAATTTTAATATATAACATATGTGTACATATATATATTTTCAGTTTTGTATATATATATATATATATATTTATGATTACTTATTATAACCTATATGTAAGCTTATGTACACCTTATAATATATACATATAGGGCGTATATATATGTATTTATGTATATTCCTCATCCTAGTTTCCTTATGTATTCCCTTATATGTATATATACATTAGATATTCATATGTACACGTACATAAATCATATATATATTTGTGTGCATGTACATATATTTACTAAACTTATAATAAGTCTCTAAATATAAGTATATACACATATGTTTAGACATAGTTTCCACAAAAGAATAAATTGAACACTCCAAAATCTAATACATATACATAAAGTTTCTAATACAATACTATAAAATATATTCTCAATACATGATACCTATGAATACACTAAGTGTAATGTATACATAATAGGAAATACATGTACTATAGTTTACATAAAAAAAAATTATTACTAAAGATACAAGGGAAACATATTTACTCTTCTTAATGTATTCTGGAAGAAAAGTCCTTTTTCCTCCTTCCTTTAACATTGAAATTAGATGGAATAGTAGGTTAGTTTGTGGGTGGAAAATTAAGTGAAAGGAAGTGAAAGAAAAAGAAGGAAAGTGAGTGAAGAAAATAGAAAACACGAGGGTCAATTTTTGATTGGGAAGATAAGGGATGATGTGTAACTTTCATGCATTTATTAAGGAAATTTCAAGAAGTTAAAGGGGGTTTCTAGACCCTACACCTGTTTCATGGCAAAGTGAGGAGGAGGGGAGAAAAAGACAAAAGAAAAAAGAGAGAAAGAGAAGAAAAGAAAAGAGCATTTATTACATTGAAAAAGACATTTTTACTTTTAGTCAAAACTAATATATTAATATAATAATTATACTATGTATATGTAATAAATATAATTTAGTAGAAGGAAAGAAAATAACGACGATAAGGAGAAATAAAGACATAAATAAGTATAATAAAATTTTGAATTTTCTTTAAATATTTATAATACTATAAATAATATTAATAGTATCATATATATTGTAATTATAAGAAAATTAGAAGGTATGGCAATAACAATAACTATATAATAAATAAATAACAATTAACTAATTATATATAATAGTAATTTACTTATATATATATATATATATATATATAAAGATACTCAAAATTATAAGGCAATATTATCAATTTTGTAAATTAACTAAATTCTTTTATGTTTATTAACATTTAGAAATTATCTCTATTCATTTATTAACAATTTTACACGATTAAAAGGATCGTTCAGTAACTGTACTTAATTAGAGTTTTATCACCATTAAGGTAAGTTTGTATGTTTGATAAGTTTAAAGTTTTTGGTTTGGGGTTTTGATTGGGTTCGGGTTTAATCTCTCTTCTGTACACATATATAGGATTTAGGGTTTCTATACTCGATTAAGATTTTTATTAAATTTGGGTTCAATCTCTTACAATTAAATATATTTAGGGTTTAAAGTTTTCACACACAATTAGAGTTTCAATTACTAAATTAGGGTTTTTCATATTCATTTTACATTTTAAGTTTAAAATTTTAATTGGTTTTAAATTTATTGACTCTGTTAACTTAAAAAAATCATCTACAGTATGTGAGTTCAATTTTATACTCAAAAAGTTAAATTTGTGGAGTTTACAACTTAAACTCCCATTTTCCATCAATCCAAGATGGTGATCATTTCTCAAGATTCATCAATTGAAGATAGTACTTAAAGTCTCACTTTCCATTAATCTAAGTGGTATTTAAACTCTCATTTTCCATCGATCCAAGTTGGTTATTAAAATATCAAAATCCATCAATGCAAGATGGTGCTTAAGTCCATCAATCTAAGATGGTACTTAATTTTTTTTATCAGTTTAAGATAATAATTGAAAATTTAAAATCCATTAATTCAAGATGATATCAAATTTTCAAAATCGATTCCTCTAAGATGTTGTTAAATTTGATGAAATGAAAAACCATCCACCCAAGATGGTCTAATAAAATTTGTTCTCTTGAAAGAATTCTATCCATTCAAGGCAGCTATTACCATCTTTCTATCCATCCAAGATGGTATCTTCAAGGTTTTAGCTTGTTTTTAAGAGCAATACCTGTTTTCTTTCCACCATAACTCATTCCTAGGTAGGAACTCATTTTCCCCTCTCCATTAATCCCTAGTGGATCAGGTTTAGAATACTTAGCTAACTACAACACTTCCTGATAGTTTATTACTAAGGCAAAAATGTGTCTCTTTATCTTTATGGTAAAGCTTTACTAAAACTTTACCAAAAAGATAGACAAGTGTTAATGCCTCATTTTCAACTCTTGATATTTGTAGAAACTTTTTCTTTAAATAAAGAAAAGGGGTCTTAATTCAACTACATAAGAAATAGAAAATTTAAAAAAACGCCAAGAAAATAAAATAAAAAAAGAAGAAAAAAATGTAAATGATGAATCATTAAATTAGAATAAAGTAGAATATTAGGAAATAATAGTTAATTTAAAATAAAGTAAAGTAATTTCAAATTTTAGAAATAATAAAGGCTTAGGCACCTTAATAGTGTTTAGGGTTGATTTTTAGGTAAGAGTCCACTTAGGAGTTATTTAGGCTTAGATCAAGCTCAATATTCAAATATGGTCCTATAGGTCTCAATTAAGTAACCAAGAAGTGGGGGTGAATTAGTTATATATCAAGTTTTAAACAAATGTGATACTTAAAGAAAACTTATCCCCTTGATTACTTAATTTATCAGCCAGAAGATAAATTGATAAATAAATATGTATAAAGTACACAAAAGTAAAGAGATAATGGATAGAAAATCAGACAAACAAATTATAGTACTTTGGCCTTATGCCTACTGCACTCTTCTAACCTCATTGTCAAGAGCTTGGTTTACTTTCCAAAGTCGTTCCACTATTCACAATATCTAATACTTCAAGAGATTACAAATATTATTCTTTACTTTGACTCACTTGTCTTACTCTTAGGCTAACACTCAGAACCATAGATATTAAAAAAAAAAAAAATCTATATAAATCAATACTTACATCAAGAGTACAAAAAAAAAAAAAAACAATGAGGAAAGTAGAAAAATGATTCCTCGACAAATAAAAACTATTATAAAGAAAAGTATGTAAGCTTCTAATCAATCTTCGATTCTCAGAATAAGATGTTCATAGCACTTTAAGATGATAGTAGATTTTCTTTCGTCTTTTTCATACATCTTTTTATAAAGATCTTGTCTCCTTTATATACTTGAAATTGTAATGGCTAGAGGCTTGATTTAAGATAAGTCCTTAAAGAAATTATTCCGAGCTTTTACTTTACAAAAAATACTTTGTGAATTATTGTAATACCTTGGGATTTCAGGCCAATACATAACTCTAGGTTTTAAGTCCTTAAATTTAGGGTCTTAGGCAATATTATTCATTTTAGTCCAAACTTCACAATAAGGCTAGAAAAGTTAGAAGAAATATTTTAGTAAAGTCAATTGTTCAAAATAAGTCATATAAAAGGACTAATTTGAGAAAAATATTAATTTATCGATATCAATTTATTGATAAAGCTGATAAATATCGAAAACGTAAAATATTAACTTTGAGATATAGTGAATTAGAGATAAGTTATTTAACTTATAAAAATAACAAATAAAGTTGAATTATATATAATATACATGTATTTACATAGAATACAGATTATATGTATTAAATATATATAGATAATAATAATAAATTATCAAAATAAGGTAAATTAATATAAAATAATGGAAAATTAATTAAAAAACGAATGGATGAGTTACCAAATGATGCAGCAACCTAGGATAAATTTGAAGTGATGAGTCAACAACCTAAACTCAAGAAAATGATACCTAGCAATTATAATGAATATAAAATTGATACATAAGCTAGGAAAATGACATGTGACATGATGACTCATTAACCCAACCAACTCCAAAACTATAAATAGACCCTCAACGTCAAATATTAGACATTTTAGCAAACCAATTTTGGATAGGAAAAATTAGGAGAAAATCACAAAACTAAAAGAAAAATAAGGAAAAATCAAAGGGCAAAATCTATTCTACCCGGTTCAAAGGGTTGTAGGAGTTCTGTGGTGATAGCTATTTGAGATCAAAGAAAACACCACCTGAGCAAGTATTCCAACAAGGTGTGGTAACCAAAGAGTAGTCGAAAGGCAGCAATTCAACTTGCCCTATTTTCTACCTGTAGATTCTTATTTTTCTAAAAATATTAAATGAGCTTAGAAAAATATAGAAAAATGTTTTTTGGGGTTATTTTATGTGCATATTAGTGCAATAATTTTTGTTTTTATTAAATAATTAGTAAAAATATAAGGTGCTTAAGGAATTATCTTGCTTAGGCGAAAATTAAATTAAATTTTAGAAATATTAAATAATGTCCTTTCGAGCTAAATTCTTGTACATAATACACTTAATATATATATATATATATATATATTTAATTTTGGTAACAATAATTTTTTAAAATAAACCTATTTACTATTTTCATAATTATTTTGGATAAAATTGTCAATTTTACTAAATTGTTGAAATAATTGGTTTTTGAGTAAATTAATAAATAAGCCCTACATATTTTGACTTCTAAAAGTTCATAATGATGTTTGGAACAATTAATTTCTATTTTATAATTAAATTTGCTTATTTACCTAATTTTTCATAATTTTAAGCGAAAACACTATTTTTATATTTTCACAAATATAAGCAATAAGCTAATTTAGTACAATTGATGGTCAATATCTAAACTATATATTTTTGTGAGTTCATAATATTTTTCATAGAATTAATTGAACTCATATACTATTTATTATGTGTTTTCCAATTATAAACCTATATATTAGCCTAATATATGATATAGTAATTAGTACTAATGAGATATTTGTTAAATTTGTAAAAGATTACTATTTTTTAGTACATAATAGATGCTGACCAGCTTGGGAAATGTGGAATTTTAGGATTTTTAATTTACGATTAAAGTTTATTTAGGTCAATTATAAAGTTACAGTAACGTACGATCGAGTCAATAGCAAGAAAGGGTATTTTCAAGCTTGTAACCATATTAATCAGTTTTGTTTCTTAAGATATATTAGTATTACTTGAAATAACAATCATAACTATAAAGTTTACGGATATCATATAAGAAATGAGTAAGATACAGTCAAATGAAATTTAAAAACGCGATAGTAAAAGCTTATAAGAGTTTAGGTTCGACCTGTAATTGACTTGAGACTATGTTTATATTTTCTTAGGTGTGATAAGTAAAGAAGGACCACATTGCAATGATTTAGGATTTTACACTACTATTAAGCCCAGGTTAGTAGATATAACCCATGCTTATTATAGATATATTGCTACTTATAATATTACGTGCTATTTGATGCTGTGTTTATTAAATATAACTATATCTTGGGTGAAATGCTATGCTACTATAGTGGATGCTAATGTAGTGATATTGAATTATGATAACTATATCCTAATTAAACAATTATATTGTTATGTTGAGTATCGATGTGGTGTTTATGAATGATTGTACTAACTTAGAAAGTTGAGTGATTGCTAATCTAATCTTTTTAAGTGTTCACCTAAATAAACCCTACATATATTAGATTTCTACTAGGGAGAGACCGAAAACTAGACTTGAATAACAATGTTGAATGAAACTTGAAGACTGATTGTGTTGAATGATACTTGAAGACTGATTGTGTTGAATGATATACTTAAGTTGTTATTGTACAACATGACATGGCATGACATAAAAAGGGACCTATTGGTCAGAATTTTCAAAATGGTGCTTCCAAGTGATTAAGAAAAACCATGGAAGCATATAGGTTCTCATTGGTTGAGTGACCTAACTATTTTGGTAATAATATTTGGTAAACTATAATATAAAGTCCAATTTGGTAAAATAAAATTAGGAGTCCTACTTCCAAGCAGTTCCTTATTGCCTCTAAGCATAGGCTGATGACTCTTTGTGGTTTGATTTGGTAAATACAAAGTTGGGAGTTCTACTCCTAAGTAGCTCCTTATTGCCTCTAGGTTCCTGGATGTTGTATCCAAATGTTCAAGTATGTTAACTAATTGGATGAGTATATTGGAAGGGCATAGGATATCGGTACTGATGCATGCCACGTGCATAAGCATAACATGTTGCATTGCTAGCAATAAATGCCTAATTGGGCTAATGTATGTGTGAAGCTAAATCTATTGGTTATTATTGAAATGTTTCGGTTGTGATGTTGCTTATATTGTATTATTTGTTATCCACTCTCACTTAGCTTCAATAGATGAGGGGATAAAAGGTTTAATCCTTAGGTTAGCAACATTATAAAAGGCTTAACACCAGGGAGGTGTATTCTAATAGCATTAGTCAAAGTTAACAACTGTTAGATGGAATCTATACTAAGTTAGAAGCCCTACTATATTAAAAGAAAAAATGGTTCATGTTTTGATGTAAATATTAAGCTGTACATATGAGTTATAACCAAATATTTAGCTGAACTTCGTTATAACACCCCTCTCATCACATAAATAAAGTTATCTTTTAATAAATGAGCAAGTTGAGTTAAGTTTTTAATAAGTATTCCTATATGATGATGCATCATGTACTATGTTAGGATGTGACAATTATCTCTTTGTTGACCTTCCATATTTGTGAGATCCTTTCTACAATACACGTGTTACAAAAGAAATGAGATTTCCTTTCCTTTCTCTAAGTACTTCAATTGTATATGTAAGGCAAACTTTTGCTATGAATATGTGAATCTTTTAATCCCTAATTGATTTAAGATAGCTTAATCGAAATCTCCTTAAAGATATATTACAAAACGCTCTACTCTTTAACAAATTTTATAATAAGAGAGGTTTGATTTTATCCCCATGAATTTTAATCTTACTTAGTGGAATGTACTCAACATATTTCCCAAATACATTTAGTAAATGAAGCTGAGTCTTCTTTAAGTCCTAATCAGTGATTCTCAAATCTTAAGTATATGCCATGTTTCTAGTTCTTGTACCTTCTGATTAGTTCTTTGATTGATCTTCTAATAGATCTTAGAGGACTTTTATCTAGCCTTATTTTGATTTTCCTTAATTTAACTTATATTAAGCTTAGCCTACTTATTATAAATTACTCAATATTAAATTAAGAAAAATATTTTGAAAAATTACTTGGAATTGCCAACCAATTAAACTAATAAAAAAATCAAATTAGGGTTTTCGGTTGAGAAAACATTAATTTAGCTACTAGTCTACAAATATTCTAAAAAATAATTTTTTTAGAAAATTTAACCAAAAAATCTATGCTTAAGATGAATTTATTAAAACCAAGTTACTATGTAAAAAATAAAAAAAATAAAAAACTAATGGCTTTTATTTTTATAATTTTTCTAAAAGTTGTCAAAATTTGTAACGATATACAAAAATATAATTAAAATGAATTCTTAATGATTTTTATTAAGAATTTAAAAAAAATTATATTTTTTATGGTTGCCTCGAAGATACCTACGTACCTACTAGTCAAGATCAAATCAATATAGTTTTTTTTTTTAAAGATTTAGTAAGTTGATTCATTTTAATTTGAGAATCGAGTTAGATTTACGTTATTTAATAATTTATTCTTAAAAAAAAACCTAAAATGATCTAACTATACAAACATATTTAAAAAAGCTCTAATTAACTAAATCTTTTTTTAAAAAACTCTAGTTAAGATTTTGATTTTTTAAAAAGCTACATGTCAAAAATTTATTTTTTTAAACCCTAAATGTAAGATTTATGTGGATTTACTAAAAGATGAAACTCAGATACATATCTTTATCGAAGTTATGAATCTTAGAAAAGATGTGTAATTATATCTAAAAAATGCAATTTAGCTAAAAACATGAAATTTATCTAAAGAAAAAACAATTTATCTAAAGATTTGCAAATTTATAGTTTATGTTAAAATTATTAAATAACCTACACTAAAAAACAAGTTAGTAAAATAAAGTGATTAATTAAAAATAAATAAATAAATAACTAAAATAATTTACCTAATTACCTAAGTGAGTTAGATCACCACAATCGGGTCATACGTATGGCTCATGTATATCGAGCTCAGTCTAGACGTAGCTAATCGTTGACCAACTGTGTAGAGTGCTGGACGTATAGTGTGATCGTAATCAAACTGGACTATGTTCATGTATGCTAATGGACATACGTGTAAAGTGCTAGATGTACGGTGTGTGTTGTGTTTGGATAGTAGACATGTGTGTGTAATCGGAATTGTTGCCATGCGTACTATTTTGACCATGAAATACTATGTTAGACATGGACATACGGGCAGTAGGCGTATGTGAAGTGCTAGACAGTGGGCTGCTGTTGGATGTGAACTGCAGTGTATTGGTTAACATTGTTAGATGTGAACTATAGTGAGTGTGTTGGACAGTAGAGCGTATGTCATGCGAGTGAGTAGTCAACATCAGTATTCGTATGTCGTGTGAGTGAATGTGTCATGGATTGTGCCAAGTGTGTTATGTATGGATTGCTATGAGTTGTGGCCATAAAATGTGAATTTGTGCATAGGTCGTGCTCCTATGTGAGAGAGAGGGATAGGGATGGCTATGTGTGTGACGTGTGAAGGCTGTATGGTGTATTACATGAGCTGTAGGTGATGAGTATGTATAGTTCATGGACAGTGGGTGAGTGAATTGTGAGGGAGTGTGAGTGTGAGTGAGCTATCATGTCAATTTGTGAATTTTGTGTAATTGTGAAATGTGTATTTTTTATAACTGAATGTTCACTATTTATAAACCATTAACTTAAATTTTTTAGATCTTTTTGTTATGAAGATTCAATCTTAACAAATCCCATATTCATAAGATATGATAATACCCAATTAAGATTTATTAAATTCATTCAAGATTAATTCAAGCCATTTTTAAGATCAAGTTTCTAGAAACCCCATATTTATTTGGGCTTCTATCTTGGGCCAAACTTTGTCCTTCTTATTTCAAATTAGCCATGACTTTTAATATATAACCCAAAATACACGCTAACCTATTTAATAAATCTTGAGTTCATTTTAATTAACCTAATATAAATTAGATAAAAATTTACTTTATATTTCACTAAACTCAAAATTTATCAAATTGAATATTTTCAACTATTGTCTAATCTGACCCTAAACGGTTGACTCGACTCGACACTTTTTAAATTTTATTTTTTTTCATCATTTTTCAATTTTTATTTATTTATTATTTTTTTCAATTCAATATTTCAATTTTTTTTTTATTTTTTGTAAACTTGGCTCAAAAGTAAAAAAGAGACTAAAATTGAAATAAATAGTGACAAAAATGAGATGTCTATAGCTACTTATCTTTATCTTTGTAGCAAAGTTTTTCTCTTTATAGTGAAGTTTGTAAAAACTTTGCTACAAAGATAAAAAGATATACTCATTTTTGTTGAGTCCTAACTTGAATTAGTAGGGTAAGGACTTTGAATGTCAGACAAATAGGGTCCCAACTTAAAAGGTCGGATATCCTTAAGAGGATAGATATCTTTAAGGATCTATTGTTCAAAAGGATAGATTTTTCGAAGACAAGATAGGATGACACTTTATTAGAGATAAAATAGAACAGCTCTAATGAGCAGACAATCTGATAACACATATATGATGGCGCTCTACTGAGCAAGTGATCCTAGAAAGAACTGGACGGCGCTCCATTGAGCAAACAATCCTAGAAAGAATAGGATAGCGCTCTACTGAGCAAGCAATCTTAGAAAAGACTGGAAGAGCAGGCGATCTAGAAAATAATCGGGCTAGATAGGATAGCACTCCTATAAGCAAGCGATCTGAGAAATGACTGGATAGCACTCCACTAAGTAGTAAACCTAAAATTACCTTAAGAAATACAATTTCCCAAATACATTCAATAAATGAAGCTTAGTCTTCTTTAAGTCCTAATTAGTGATTCTCATATCTTACATATATTCCCTGTTTCCGGCTCTCATACCTTTTGATTAGTCCTCTAATTGATCTTCTAATAGATCTTAGAAGACTTTTGCTCAAAATACTTAAGAAATTGATAAACAAATATAGCAATATCTAATCAAAGTAAACATGCATACTACAAGTAAGCATCTCAATATGATCCCTTTTTGTTATCATCTTTTGTTATCATTTATACATAATGAAGAGATTAACAAGTCCAAGTCATATGTTGTGCTTGCTTCTTAAAGGTCATAGGTTCGATTCTTACATAAGGCACTTTGGTGCCTTTTCTTTTTATTCTCAAGCAAGATACTTATCAACCTATGATTGGTTAAGAGTGTCACTATTCATCATCTTCTTCGCCTCCTTCCCTTCTCAACCAACTTGATTTTTTTATTTTCACTATTCTTCCATTTTCTTCATAATTCCACTAAATTAATAGTTAAATCATGAAGATATCATGGCCTCCTTTCGAATGAACCTCAAAACATGTATAGATTTAGGAAATTTGTAAATCAAATTGAGGCTTGAAAAATGAAGGAAAGTTATAACTCAATATATCATCCTTTGTTGTGATCTTCGAATTCAAGCTACAATAGTCATATTCAAAGCTTTTCTTTGTTTGATTGAGTAAGTATACTTGCTTTGACCACAAAAGGTTGAATCAAATCACGTTAATATCCTTAAAATCTAAGATTGCACAATATGGGCCATCAATAGCCGATTTGGCCTTTATTGCTCTTTCAAAGCATATGTAAGCTAGGAAACCTATAAATTCAACCCTCTTATGCTCTTTGTACCATCAACTCTCACTCACATTTCTTCTATCATGCATACTCAACTCTCTCTCTCTCTCTCTCTCTCTCTAACCCAATTGGTTTCTTCCTTTAGCTCCCTAAGCTCTATGGTAGTCTACCTCCATTGAGCTCCTCGAGCTCCAAGCATACGAATAAGACTACCTATGACCTTTATTGTGGTCTCTTAAGTAGCCGCCGCTTAAGCCTTAGCCACTCATGACTACTACTTCCAAACACCACCTCTACTCTTCCCCTACACAAAAACGAACATATTAAGGCACTCACCATACTCCAAAAGCCATGGCCACCAACTTATCTCATCTCGAAACAACCTAGCCACTGCCACCTAAGTGTCAACCATCATCCCTAACTTCTCAAGCCCTAAAAACCATCACTCCAACTTAAGGTGCTACGACCAATAGCATCTTTACTAATAAAAAGCTCATGAGTAATCAATTCCCCCCTCAAAATATTGATCAAAAGCCATTATGAGTAGCAGAATTGGCCACTATACTTGTCTTCACTTGCAACTCATGGAGCCCTAAAGTTTGACCCGATAATCTGGATCCTATACCTGAATTTCAACCCACGATATAACTCTATACCTAAGTGCGACTTGAGTTCAAAGTTAAGGATTTCTTTCTTGTTTTTCATCTACTTTTCTTATTTGTATTTTACTAAAAAAAGGAAAGAAAATAAAAAGAGAGGAAAAAGAAAAAAAGAATAAATTGGTTTTCCTTTATTTTAAACATTTCATTTAAAAAATTTTCACTTTTTCCTCTTAAAAAAAAAAGAAGAGAAATACGATAATGAACAAAAATAACTTTTTTACTTTTTTTTTTACTCCTAAAAGAATTTATTTTCAAAATGAACAAAACAACAAGGTTCTTTTAGAGTTTTTCAAGAATAAACATTCAATTTAGGTCCTGGTGATAACATCTATCACTATAGTAATCTGCTAATGGTTTGGTAGCCGTATATGATGGTAGACTTGCAAGAAAGCTCCTTATAGTAGTGCCAATGAGGGCCTTCCGATGTTAAAGCTAGCAAAGAGAGATTCAAAGGAAAGGAAAATGATTAAGTGTTTAAAGAGTGCTTAAGTGTATAAGGAATGCTCAAGAGTCAATCTTAGTACCTATAGCTTCATGCCTTATTTATATGGCATGAAGCTTACTTGCTTAGGAAATGTATTGGGTATGAACTAGCTTGTAAACGATCAGTGCAGAGAGTTATGCCTAATAGAGAAAGGATAACTCCTTTCTACTGATTGGTGGCTTCTAAGAAGAGAGCTTATCACATCAGCATCAACAACTGCCATAGCTTGGACAACTAGACTCCTAAGCCATACAATAGGTTGTTACATAGTAATTAATGAGAAGAGAGAAGAAAGATGAGCAAAGTAGCCATGGCGTCATGTTCTTTAGCCCAAGCATCAAGTGCCTACAGTGTACTTGGGGACCAAGGCTGGTGTAGCACCATCAAGTGGTATATTTGGCTACCCTAAAGACCATGGAGTCCCTTAAGATTGGGTGCCGAAGAGCCGAACACCCTAAAGACTTTATTGGAAGTTTTTAAGCTCTTCAATGGGTCAAGGCTAAAGGAATGCTTGGGGTTAGACCCGAATATGTTGTGTTGGTGCCAGATGCATAAACCATTTAAGTATACTCAAACCCAGGCTAAGCTATACATAGAGAGGTTGAGTAGGTTGGCTTACTAGAAAGAGTTAAGCTCTCAAGCCAAAGGGGTACTTAAGGGACCCCGAGCATGCTGAAACACTTAAGTTTAAGCCTTTAGAGCTTATACCAAAAAGGCCTATCAATAGGACCCTTTAGAATTTTTCATAAGTATAAACCAAATGGATAAAAATTTAAACCCGACCATTTTTCAAAATTAAAATAAACTCAAAGATCTAAAGTTCTACAAAAAAAAAAACAAAAAAAAAAAAACAAACTATGAGAAGTCTAATCCCTACTAGAGTATACATAAGCACATATAGGGCAACCTAAAATAAATTTTTTATTTTTCATTTTCCCTTTTCATAGCCCCTGAATCTGAAATCTCTAATTTTCAAAAATCATTTTCAAAAGCAATTTTCTCACATACTAGTAGCTAGATTAAAATCAATCCACCTAATTGATTTTAATGTAACTCTTTTTTCTAAACCTAGGTCGGGTGGTGACTCTAAATTTTTAAACTTATAGAAAAACCAAGTTTTTCTTAATCTTTAGACAAAGGTTACTATTAAATGAGTTAGGATTTAATACTAATTAGAGTAAGGAAAATAAAACCATAAAATTCAAGCTTGACATGTTTTATGCTATATCATGGGGGAACCTAAGAAAGAGAAAATGGGAGCATATCTTGCAAGGACATTAGGAACATGTGCTCAAGATAACATTTTTATACTAATAGCTAAGGTGAAGAGTAGTTCCTTTGTCTCTTTAGGCTAATTAGAAGGAGGCAGGAATCACTCTCCAGGTGTAATCACTAAGACCTGAGCCAAGAAACTTCAGTTACTTGCAAATAAGATTCTCGAAGCCAAATCGACTAAGAAGACTTAGATTTTGTTAAATTGTATCATTTACATTTTTCTACTAATTTACAAAGAAATTTTACTTGTTGTACTACGCTTAAATCAAAGTTTATATGTAGTTATAGTTTTGACCTTACAGCAAGAGGAAAATCTACAAATCTTCAAGCTATCAACCAAACAGTAATAAACAATAATGGCCAGCCAGATTTAAGAACATAAGGCACATCAACTTCACCATGAGTGTTGTACATCGACCTGATGGTACCATGCCACATTGACCTTCAAATGTCGTAAATCAAGTCCATAAATACATAAGTACACTAACGGCTCTACCGACTTGGACACTAGCTTGTTGGTCATCCATTTGCAACGAACTAGCCTCAACACCAACATGAAGCACTAGCTAACTAGTGTTTCTATCTTTTTCCATGTTTTATTTTAATTAATGTCCATTTAATTATAGTTTTGTGTCTAACTATACAAAAGTACGATAATCTTCTATTAACTCATTCATTAGTGAGAAATACCATTTTTGAGTCCTTTGCTCTCTAAAACTGCTCTTATCAATCTTAGATTACGGTGAGCTCCAGAACTAATCTTTTGTATGCAATATCATCGGATTGTTCCTTTGAGTGAGAGATCTTGAGGTGAGTCATATCTAAGAGATATTCTTCTCAACAATTAACCCTAAATCCAAAAACCCTAACTTCACGAGTTATGGGTTATTTGGTTCCTTCATGTTGCATCAATGGGTAACATAGCTCAGTGGCGTAACACATCATCTTTTTGGTGTTAGAGTTCTAGTTTTGGTAAAGAGATTGTAGATTTGGTAAGTTGTTGATTGGTTATAATCGAAATTGTATGTTGTGTAACTCGAGTTGTTAGTAATTTAAGCATAGTAACTATTGTCATTTTATATTAGAAATTACTGGTTATTTTTTGTATTGTGAATTAAGGGAATGATTGTGGTGTTTTATTATGGTTTTATGAAGGGAAGTTTCTATGTCCACCAAGTGTTTGACAAAATTCTTTAAAGGAATCTTCAACCCATATACCTTACCCATCATTCCTACCCTATAAACCTTTAACTATAAATACTATACCACTCCAAATATGACCTGGACCTCTCCCAAGCACTTTATATCTATCATATCCAAACCATAACTATTAAACAAAAGTGTATATGATAAAGTCCCAACACTAAGAGCTACGAAGATGGCAACCAATACCCCTACAACCTTGACGATACCATCATAAGAGCAAAGTTCCGAATGCTCTCCCAACAAATGGCCGATACATCCCTTGCTCTAAATCAACTACTCTAAGGATAACTCGAACCCTAAAACCAACCTATGAACAAACACCACCTATCAAGGCGAAGAGAAAGAGGTTGAGTAAAATGAGGAGGATATCGAGTTCAGGAAGAAAATGACATTTATAGTAAAGGAGAAGGGGCTAATTACTAGAATTTCCCTAGAGATGTTGTTCAAGGCCAGTTAAGGGGTATAGAAACTATACAATTAAAGATGTCATCCTTATCTGGGAATGGCACTGTAGATGATTACTTAGATTGGGAGGAGAAAGCTAAAAAGCTCTTTGAATGCCATGACTATAAGAAACTGACATAAGTCTGTTTGGTAGCTCTTGAATAAGGTATGTTGCACTTTTGAGGAGAAATTTATTAGCTACCCAAAGAAGAAATGGTGAAGGAGAGGTTCATACCTAGGAAGACATGAAGACTCAGTTGAGGAAGTGGTTTTTTCCTGAATACTACTAGTAGGAAACTTACAAATGACTCCTAAAACTGAAGTAGTATCCTAAGAGCATGAATGAATATGTCCAAGAATTTGAGATGTTGATGATCTGAAGTACAATACAGGAACCTAAATATCAAGCAATGGTGAGGTTTATTACAAGGTTAAGATTTGAAATAAGCAGAATTGTTGAGTTTCAAAGAATTGCCAACATTAAAGATGCCATTTAATTGGCTTAGAAAGTGGAACTTTGGTTGAAGCATGACCCCTATAGAGCATCAATGTACTGTCCACCTTCAAATACAAACTAGGACTACTGTACAAGATTCTAGAAGGCAAGATAAGGGTATGATGATTAGAGATGCACTTCAATTAGATTCCAATCCCATCCGAGGAGCTAAGCCCTAGTCTAATCATAAGGGTAAAGTCGTTGTCGATTCACTTCAGCGCCAAGTAGTTGGGAGTTCAAGTATAAATCAAGCTAAGTGCTTTAAATGCCTTAGACATGGCCATATTACATCACAATGTCCTAATAAGCACACCATATTCATGGTAGGAAATGCACCTAAGGTAAAAGTCTATGGTGAAGATGAGGAGGAATATGTTAATGACTCTGCTAATGTTGATAATCTCTTGGGTTGCTATTATAATAATGAAGAAGTGATTATTAATGAGGATGGAGAAGATCCCATGTTGGCTTTAGTGTTGGGAAGGGTTTGAGTGCTACACCATTTGATGAAATCAACAAAGGGAGAACCCTTTTTCATACTTCTTGCAAAGTAAAGGGGGCCAGATGCATGCTTATAATAGATAATGTCATCTACACCAACTTCATTATGTCCTCAGTAGTTAATAATTGAAGATGAAAACTACTCAGCACCCATACCCATACAAATTACACTAACTTAATGAGAAGGGATCCTAGATGTAGCTCAACAAGCAAAGGTACTATTCTCTATGGGGGATTGGTATACAAATGAGATATGGTATGACATTATTCCCATGGGAGCCTCTCATATCCTATTAGGATAGACCAGGTTGTTTGAGCATAGGGTCATTCATGATGCTTATCGGAACACCTACATGTTTTACAATGATGGCAATATAGTTACAGTTGATAACTCCACTAGAAGTACAAAAGGCCTAACAAAAGATGACTCGTGTACCTAAGAAGCAAACCATGTTGATAAGTAAAGCTAAGGCATTCCAATCAATACGTTCAGGAGAGCTAACTTCCATGCTACTCTTTAAGAGATTACTTAAGGTTAATCAATCCATTCCATTACCTAAAGAGGTCCAAGAGTTATTGATAGAATTTATAAATGTCTTCCCTAAAGAGCTTCTTAGTAGTTTACCACCCATTAAGGGCATCAAGCATGCTATTAACCTTTAATGCAAGGTGCCTTACCCAACTACCGTCATACTGTATGAACCCTAAAGAAGCAAAGGAGCTTAAGCAATAAGTTGATGAATTAGTTGAAAGGGGATGTGTTAGGTAAGGCACCAATCTTGTGCGGTGCTGACCATATTGGTACCCAAGAAGGATGGAACTTGGTGAATGTGCATTAATAATTGCACCATCAATAAGATAACCATCAAGTATCAGTACCCTATACTAAGACTTAATGATATGCTCGATGAATTTCATAGAGCTCATATCTTCTCCAAAGTAGATCTTAGGAGCAAGTGTCACCAGATACAAATGCGACCTCGAGATTAGTAGAAAACTGCCTTCAAAACCCGTTGTAGCTTATATGAATGGCTTTTCATGCCATTTGAACTTACCAATGGCCTAAGCACCTTCATGTGCCCATGCATCATGTTCTAAGAGAGTTTCTTGGTAAGTTTATTGTAGTTTACTTCAACGATATATTAGTATATAGCTAAGACCTTTATGAGCATTTTAAACACTTGAAGGTTGTATTTACTATGTTAAGGGTAGAGAAATTATATAGGAATCTCGAGAAGTGTTCCTTCTATCAACATGAAGTAGTTTTCTTGGGTTATGTTGTATTTGTTGAAGGATTGAAGGTTGATAAGGAGAAGGTGAAAGCAATAATTGAATGGCCAATTCCTAAGAGTGCTAGTGAAGTGAGAAGGTTTCACCAGCTTACCTCCTTTAATAAG
This sequence comes from Lumnitzera littorea, assembly GCA_024138015.1. Taxonomy (NCBI): domain Eukaryota; kingdom Viridiplantae; phylum Streptophyta; class Magnoliopsida; order Myrtales; family Combretaceae; genus Lumnitzera; species Lumnitzera littorea. The sequence continues at coordinate 22,171,749 of JAMXBB010000008.1, forward strand.
CGGTTTGTGAAGGACTACAATAGTATTGTTGCATCACTTACAAAACTTATAAAGAAGAGTATTGAATTCGAGTTGATTGAGAAAGCTTAAAAGAGGTTCGATGAGATACATGCCAAATTAACTTTAACCCCAGTGCTTGCTTTGCCTAACTATAAAAAAGTGTGATGCCTCTAGTAGCGAAGTAGGAGTTATATTGATGTAGGAAAGGCATCCTATCACTTATTTTAGTAAAAATTTAAATGGTGCTACTCTTAACTATTTCATATATGATAAGAATTAGGCCCTTGGACCAATCACTCATAACTAAGCTAAAGGACTCTAAGGACTCATGCGAAGAATACTAGCTTGAAACTAAAGTCGTGATGGGGATCCCTATACTAAGTTGATCTCTTGCCGACTTGTTTGTTAGATCCTTTCATGTGTCAGACATACTCTTACCTAGTAACGAAGTCTTATTCCAAAAGACAACCTAGGACTAGTCGAACCAAGCTCCCCAACCAACTATAGGTATCTGACTCCAATTCAGCTGACTTCTTTATCAGATTGATTGGCTTCTAACCTGATCTAGATTAGGATGGCCCCTAACTGTAGTGCTTTCCTACTTCCACCTAACTTGTATCATATTCCTAATGTCCAGCCACCAAGCAACACGTATCTTCTAAATACAACCTTCTAGAATGATTCTTTCTTTTCCATACTGAATATTCTTTGTCTCTTTTACCCCCTTTTAGTATATCTCATGTAATCTAATTATAGAATACCCTTTTACCTTTTCATGCATGTAAAATAACCCTAGTGGATGGGTATGTAAACCCCCACATTCTTGTATGTAGACAATCAACTAGTCAATACAAAATTATTCACATTAAGCAACCTTAGTGTTCTCATTATCATTTAACTCTCATATTTTCCCTTTAGCAAAGAGTAGTAGTGAGTGACCCTTCAGTTTGGACTAGTGTGTCACATCCGATGGATTGTAGGCTAAGTAGGGTCGAATGGTGTATTATATCCAATTCGTAGTTGCCTAAACTTTGCTAACTTTTTTCTTATTTGTTTCTACTTTGCTTTATTGTAGTGCTTCTTCGTGTGTCTAACCTTAGAGACACATCAATATATGACAAAAAATTTTATGCACTAACTTGAGCTTTAACAATGTGGCAACACTATCTATTACCATGGGAATACATTGTTTACATTGATCATAAGCACTCAATTATTTGAAGGGCCAATAGAAACTCTCAAGATGCCAAGTCATATAGGTAAAGTTCTTAAAAGGTTTTGCCAATGTCATTAAATACAAGCAATGAAGTACTAATGTAGTAGTGGATGCCTTATCTTGTAGGTATTCCCTTATCACTACACTTCAAACTACACTGTTGTGTTTTAGTTTGATTGTTGAGTTATATGCTAAAGATCCATATTTTAGGCCAATTTTTGGTAAGTGTAGAGATGGAGTTGCTATAGATGGCTATTACATGGTAGATTGGTTATTATTCAAGGTGAGGAAGTAATATATACCTTAATGTTCTTTGAGGAGTTTGTTGGTTAGGGAAGCCTACTCGAGTAGGTTGTTAGGGAATTTTAGGAGAAGAAGACTCTTAAGTTGTTGAAGGAACACTATTACTAGAGATGAATAAGGATGTGCACCATGTGATTGAGAGGTATGAGACATGTAAGAAGGCTAAGGGTAAAAGGAGAATATTAGGTATGTATGCCCTTCCCAATTCCATCACAACCATGGAGAGATTTGAGCATAGACTTTGTAATGGGTTTAACTATAACCAAGAGAAAAGAGGACTTCATAATGGCCATAGTTGACATGTCCCACTTCACCCCTTATCAAAAAACTGATGATGTACTTCATATTGCTAACCTTTTTCTATGGGATATTGTTAGATTAGATGGCATTCCTCATAATATAGTATCTAACAAGGATGCTAAGTCTCTTAGCTTCTTTTAGAGGAAACTATAGAGAAGATTAGGTAGAAAGCTGGTCTTTATCACTGCTTGCCATCCCCAAATGAATGGCCAAACTAAAGTTGTCAACCATGCTATAAGCACTCTGTTAAGGGCTACAGTTGTTAAGAATCTTGCTAACTTGGACTATGTCTTCCTATTGTGGAGTTTACTCGTAATAGGTGATGAGGTGTATACCACTCTAAGAAGTAAGTACACTTAGTCAAGTTATAGTATAGATAAAATGGATATTGAGTCTAAATGTTGATCCCGTGAGAAACTAATTATGTAAGTACATCTAATTATTTTTAGCAGTTATGCCCTTAAATTATTCAATTACCTAATTTCTAACAATATAAGTTTTAATGGAATACACTAAAAACAAAAAGTAAAGCTAGCAATAAAATAAAAGATTAAACTAAAAGCAAGGAAATCAATTTGAAACAACTAACAAAGAATAAAATAACTAAATAACTTAATTAACCAAAACTAATTAATAAAGAGATAGCATTTTTCTTAGTAAATCTTTATTGTTGTTTACAACCTAGTTCTAGGGGATTTATTTAATCTCAATTATTATATTAGACCATAGAAATTCCTAATTCTATTCCTATGGAAATCAGATTCTAAATTACTTGAACTCACATCTCTAACTAATTCCTACTCGAGAAACCTTCTCTACCCAAATTACTTCTGAATAGAGCATTGTAGGATTGCATTAAGAGTTTAGTTCCTGTTATTAGGATGCTCTAATCTAGGAGAATCAAATTGCTAAATGGTTTACTCAATCCTAATCCTCTCTAATTACAATTGTCCATCCATTGTAGGACTCGCGTATTTACAGCAAACTCAAATATCAAATTAATAACCTGGGTAAATATTAATTTAATGTCAATATGAACGATGTAAGTACCTCTCAATAAGCAAAATCGTATACTGAAATTCATTAATAAAAATCATCCATTGATCATAGGGTTCAATAATGATTTACTAAATAACTAAAAGAAAAGAGAAGAAGAATAGAGAAGCTACCTTAGTAATTCTAAAACCTAACAACAAATGCTCAAAGAGCTCTCTTCGTAACCCTAGGCTTAAGAGTCTGTTTATAAGAAGTGGACCTAAGATTACAAAAAATAAATAAATAAATAACAAAAATAGAAGATGTAAAAACCGCTATAACTCTACACTAGAAATACACGATTGTGAGGCTTGGGCGTATACTCGCACTTTGTTTGTAATCTTCAATTTTCAATAGAAATTCACGATGAGAGGATCACAAATAAGGAACACAAGCATGGTCCTTGACCATGATTTCTACTAGGCTTTGTTCCTTGATCGAAACTCCTCCGCTTCACTCTTTGATCTATGTTTTCACATTAATTAAGCTCGAAATTGCATAAAAATCCTTCAAAAATTCATGAAATATTCCCAAAGTCCTTGAAAACAATAAATAAGCAAATTAAACTCAAAATAAGATAAAAATCAATAAGAATAAAGTCTACATCAGCATAAATTACACATAGAAAATATATACTAAATTCATGTCATCAATACGAGTACACATAATTCTATCAGCAATTCCCCTTTTGAGATTATGTAGGAGTATGATCCGATTATTCCTTTAGATATACTACCTATACCAGCCTCAAAGGAAGAAAGTCCTATTAGAGTTGATAGAGTAAAGTAGGTGCAGAAGATCTACCTGAATGCCATTGAACAATTAGCTAAGATAGTTGAGAAACAGAGGCAACAAGGCAATAAGAGTAGAAAAGTCAAGATATTCCACAAAGATTTCTTTAGATCTACATGAGGAAGGAGAAGCTTCCACATTGAAGATCCCAAAAATTATTCCAAAGAGCATATGGACCTTTCCAGGTTCTAGAGCAGATCAACAATAATGCTTATCAACTCAACATTCCTGAAGAATAAGGAGTATCGTCCACTTTCATTATCTAACACTTCATTCCATGCATACCAAAAGATGTAGATACTCAAGAAGACCTACCTGATTTGAGAGAAAATAAAAAATGGCTCAAGGTAGATGATGGGAATCACTCTCCAGGTCCAATCACCAAAGCCTAGGCCATGAAACTTCAATTACTTGCTAATAGGATTCTCGATGGCTAAATCACTTAAGAAGACTTGGATTTTGTTAAATCGAATTATTTACATTTTTGTATTAGTTTAGGAAGAATTTTTAGTTGTTTTACTAAGCCTGAATTGGAGTTAATATGTAATCTTAGGTTTGAACTTACAACAAGAGGAAAATCTATAGAACTTCAGGTTACCAGCTAGATGGAAATGAGCGATACCAACCAGTTGAATTTAAGAACAAAAGGCCATCAACTTCATCAAGAGTGCTCTATGCCTACCCAATGATACAAGACTATGCTACCGTACTAATATCGCAAACAGAGGGCATCTTAAGTCCTTGAATATGTTAATACACTAGCAACTCTACCGACTTAGACATTAGCCTATTAATCATCCATTTTCAACAAACCAACCCCAACACTAATAGGAAGCATCAACCAACTGGTGTTCTACCTACTTCTACACTTTATTTTAATTGATGTCCATTTTATTACAGTTTTGCCATCAAACTATACAAAAGTACTATAATCTTGTATTAGCTCTTTCATTAATAAGAAATACAATTTTTGAGTCCTTTATTCTCTAAAACTACTCTTATCAATCCTAAATTGCGGTGAGCTCCAAAACCAATCATTTGTGCATAATATCATCGGGTTGTTCCTTTGAGTGATCATTTGTGCATAATATCGTCAGGTTGTTCCTTTGAGTGAGAGATCTTGTAGTGAGTCATATATGAGAGATTATCTGCTTAATAATTAACCCTAGAATCCAAAACCCTAACTTAACAAGTTAGGGGTTATTCAGTTCCTTTGTGTTGAATTGACGGATAGATTAGTTCATCAGTGTGGCACATCACTTATTAATAGTTCCTCTCTAGCAAAATGGCTTGGGTTGTAAAAGCTAATCTACCCATTCAAACCAAGATCACCTAAATCATCAAATTTCCAAATAAGTAATTTCGTGATACATCCTCCCGAGATTATTCTCTACTATTTCCTTTATGGAGAATGTCGAGCCCTATTTCGATTTTCTTAATTTAATCTATATCAAGCCTAGTTTGCTTAATATAAATTACTTGATATTAAATTAAGGAAATGAAAAAATTTTTTATTAAAAAAAATGGAGTCGCCAACCAGTTCAACTGGTAAAAAAAATAAATTAGGGTTTTCGGGTAGGAAAACCCTAATCCAAAAACCCTAATTTGACCATTAGTCTGCGAATATTCTAAAAAAAATTAATTTTTAGAAAATTGAACTAGAAAATCGGGTTTAGGGGCTAACCTATTAAGACTAAGTCATCATGTCAAAATTTAAAAAAATTGAAGAACTTTTATTTTTATAATTTTCTAATAATATTAAAAATATACCTAAATGTACAAAATGTACTAAAAATGATTTTTTATTAATTTTTATTATGAATATTTTTTAAGAAAAAAGAAAACAAAATTTTTTACCACTATCTCAAAAATGCCTACATACCTGCTAATTAAGATCAAACCGGCTATAGTTCTTTTTTATAAAATTTTTAATGAGTAAGTTATTTTTAATTCAAAAATCGAGCCAGATTTACATTTTTTATTACTTTATTTTAAAAAAAAAAACCTAAGAAATCTAATTTTTCCAAATTAAATAAAAGAACCCTAACTAATAGAATCTTTTTTGAAAAAAAAAAAACTCAATTTGAGATTTTTCATTATTTAAAAAAAACATGATTTTTGAAAATAACTTAATTCAACTAAAAAAATTGTAACAAAATAAATAATAACAAAAAAACCTACACTTAAACAAAAGAAATAAACTAATAAAAGAATAACAATAAATAACTAAAAATATTATTAAAAATTAATGAAATAAATAATAGCAAAAAAAATTTACTGAAAATTTACCTAGGTCAAATTGCATCAGTGTTAGGCAAGCATGTGAGTGAAGCTGGGCGACAGTTGGGTAAGAGTGAGCATGCGTTGGGCAAGTGTAGGCATGTGCTAGGCAAGCATGGGCGTATGCTGGGCATGGATTTGGGCAAGCGTAGGTGACATTGGGCGTGTACAAGCAACATTGGGTGATACTGGACAATCCTATAAGCAAGCTTGGGCATATTGGGCATCACTGGATGAGAGTGGGCATTGCTGTAAGCGAGAATAGGCAACACTAGGGCATGTACGAATGATACTGGGTGATACTGGGCGATATTGTAAGCGAGGGTAGGCAATACTAGGCATTACTGTAGGCAAGAGTAGGCGATATTGGGCGATATTGTGGGCGAGCATAGGCATCACTGGGCAATGATGGGAGATGGACTAGGCGACACCGAGCGAAGCTGTTGGCGAGCATAAGCAATGCTGTGGACAAGCATAGGCGATGCTATGGCAATGCGTGGGCAGTGGTTTAGGCAGTACTAGGCAATGGTTTAAGCAGTGCTAGGTAGTGGCTCAGGCAATGTTAGGCAGTGTTGAGCGGTAGTTTATACGGTGGTTATGTAGTGGTTGTGTGGTGGTTGTGTAGTGGTTTGTACGGTATGAGTAGTGGCACATGTAGTGTGAACGGTATGTGATTCAAAAACCTCTCCTCAACTTCCCTATCGATGTGCTATTTATAAACTCAAAATTAAATCTTTCCTATTAAAGATATGAAAGATACGATTGCGATTCTTCAAAGGTTCAGCCTAACTTCTAAAAACCCTAATTTATTTTGGGCTTTTTTCATTCTTCCAAGGCCTGATCAGATCTGGCCCAATCCGATCCGATCCGATCTAATCCAATCCACTATAATTTAGCCCAATAATTCCTTAATCTAATTTGAGCCCTTAAATTAGATGAATTAATTAAGCCCAATCACCATACAATACGACTCAACTTATGACTCAATTTGCTACGACTTGACTTGATTTTTGTTTTGTTCATTTTTCATTTTTTTTAATTTTTATTTTTATTTTTTTATGTTTATTTATTAACCTAGCTCAATTAACAAAATTGATAAAAAAAAAAATTGGCAAAAATAAGATGTCTACAGCCACCCCTCTTTATAGTGAAGTTTGATTAGAACTTTGCTACAAGGACAAAAGAGATACCCATTTTTGCCAGACTGACTTAGATAATCCAAAGAGGATAGATCTCTTCAAGATTTCTTTTTGTTTTGATGGATATTCCAAAGAGGATAGATCTCTTCAAGACACATTTTGGTTTAATCCGAAGAGAATAAATCTCTTCAAGATTCATTTCAACTTGTGATCAGAAGAGGATAGATCTCTTCAAAAACTTATTTCACTTTGGTGATCCAAAGAGGATAAATCTCTTCAGGATTCTTGCTTTGTTTTAGTTGGTAGATGACCCGAAGAGGATAGATCTCTTTGAGATTGGTTTTAGCTTTAATGACTAATCTGAAGAGGATAGATCTCTTTAAGATTCATTTTGGTTAATTCGAAGAGGATAAATCTCTTCGAGATTCGTTTTGGTTAATCCGAAGAGGATAGATCTCATCGAAATTCAACTTAGTTAATCTGTAAATGATAGATCTCTTCGAGATTCGATTTGGTTAATCCGAATAGGATAGATCTCTTTAAGATTCGATTTGGTTAATCCGAATAGGATAGATCTCTTCGAGATTCGATTTAGTCAAGATACGATAAATCTCTTTTCGGAAGAAATAAGATTAAATTATTAAGAACATTCGATTTCATTTTTTTTTTTTTTTGTGATTTAGATTCATTAGTAAGGGTCTAGTTTTTAAGTGTATGAGGCTAGAAAAACATGGTACTCAAAGGTTTATTGGTGAAGTGTTTGTTAGTCAATGACTGTCCGAATTCAGAAACATTCATAGATATCAAATTTACTTATAAATAATGAAAGATTAACCACAAACTTATTCAAGAAAAATCGAAATCTTTATTAAACTTAGTTTTCATAGATAATACAATTTGACTGCATCTAAATTTACTGTTCCCCTTAATTCCGAGCCATCCATCTTTGTCAACACTAATGTACCTCCTAATAATACCCTTTTCACCACATAAGGGCCTTCATAATTCGAAGTAAACTTGCCCCTAGGGCTTTCGCATTTGGCAATACTTTCTTCAACACCAAGTCTTCTTCTTTGAAGTGTCTCAAGCATACTTTCTTGTTAAAAGCTAAGATTATCCTTTGTTGGTAGCATTGACCATGACATATCATTGCAAGCCTTTGCTCATCTAAGAGATTCAAATGCTCTATTCACTTCTTCGCCCACTCTACTTCATCGAGCTTAGTTTCTACCAATACTTAGAACGAAGGTATTTCCACTTCTACCAGTAGTACTACTTCAATTTCGTACACCAATGAATATGGAGTTGCACCAGTTCTAACTAAGGTTCTGTAAGCCATGAGAGCAAAGGGAAGCATCTCATGCCAATCCTTATAAGTGATTGCCATCTTCTCAATGATTCTTTTGATGTTCTTATTAGCAACTTCAACTACCCCATTCATCTGATGTCAATATGGAATTAAGTTTCTATGATTGATCTTGAATTGGTTACATACTTCATCCTTCAACTTACTATTCAAATTCGTCCCATTGTTTGTAATAATAGACTTGGGCGCACCATATCTTGCAATAATATCTCTTTTTAAGAATCTAACCACTACTCCTTTGGTTACCGCGGCATACGACGCTGCTTTTACCTATTTGGTAAAATAGTCAACTACAACTAAAATGAATCAATGCCCATTTGAAGCTATTGGTGAAATTGGACCGATCATGTCAATTCCCCACATCAAGAAAGGTCAAGGAGCTGATAATACATGCAATTTGTGGGGGAGAGCATTGATTTTGTTAGTGTACACCTGATATAGATGATAGTGCCTCACGTGCTTGATACAATCCAATTCCATCATCATCCAAAAATACCCCATTCTCATGATCTTTCTATACCTATTCATGTGAGGACCACAAACTCCTTCATGCACTTCTTTCATTAATTTCTCAACTTCTTCTTCATCTACACACCTTAGCAGTGTTGCATCTAGCGACCTCTTGTATAATGTGGCTTCACTTAACAGGAAATAAGTAGCCAATCTTCTTAAAGTTCTTCTATCTTTTTTATCAACATCTTCAAGAAACTCCCTCGTTTGAAGTAATTTTTTGATATCATGATACCATGGTTCTTTTGTTCCCTTCTCTTCAACTGCAAGACAAAAAGCCAATTTTTCTTCTACCTCAATCTTCAAGGGTTGAATTTCTATCCCATCCATAACTTTCACCATTGACACTAACGTGGCCAATGCATTGGCAAATTGATTCTAGGTCCTTAGAATGTAAGTGAATGAAATCTTCTGGAATTTTTCAATTGGCTTTCCTAAATGTTCATGGTAAGATACCAATTTCTCGTCCTTCTTCTTATATTCTCCTAAGATCTGGATAATTATAAGGGAAGAATCTCCATATACTTCAAGCTCTTGTATTCCCATATCTAACATCATTTTGAGCCCCAAAATGCAGGCTACATATTCTACTATGTTGTTGGTATATGGAAAGGTTAATCTTACTACCACAGGAAAATGGTTAACTTTAGGTGATACTAATATTGCTCCTATCCCACATCCAAACACATTGGCTGCTCCATCAAAATACATTTTCCATCCAATTTTTCACCGCTCAATTCATTTGCCATCATCACATTTTCATCAAGAAATTGTGCTTCTAAACCATTGTCCTCATCTTCTAATGGATATTTTGCTAATTGATCAGCCATTACCTGTACTTTAATTGAACTCTAACTTACGTACTTGATATCAAATTCAAAGAATAGCATTTGCCACTTTAATATTTTCCCAATCAATGCTGGCTTTTCTGCTAAATACCTTAATAGGTCATGTTTTGTCAACAACTCTATTGAGTAATAGAGAGTGTACTGCTTGAGCCTATGTATCACTCACACTAAGGCATAACATGTTCTTTCCACTTTTGAGTATTTTTGCTCCCCTTCTGTGAACGTCTTACTCAAGTAATATATAGGATGCTCTTTTCTTCTCGTTTCATCTTTCTACCCCAGCATACATCTCACCAATTTTGGAAGAATCGTCAAATAAAGGATCAATGGCTATCCTGGTGTAAAAGTGACCAGTATAGGAGGATTCATGAGATACTCTTTGATTTCAAAAAACGCTCACTCATACTCTTCATCCGATTCAATGGCTACATTCTTCCTCAAAAGGTTAAATAACGGCTTACATCTATCAGTTAACTGCGATACAAACCGAGCAATGTAATTCAATCTTCCCAATAGTCCCCGAACTTCTTTTACAGTCTTAGGTGTTGGTATGTTTACGATTGTCTTGACTTTATCTGGGTATACTTCAATTCCTTTTCTACTAACTACAAAACCCAACAACTTGCCCAAAGTTACTCTAAAGGTGTACTTTTCAGGGTTCAGCTTCAGTTAGAACTTTCTCAATCGTTCAAATAACTTATGCAAAATATCCATGTGATTTTCATTTTCCTTAGATTTGGCAATCATATCATCCACATAAACCTCGACCTCTTGGTGCATCATGTTATGAAACAAGGCAACTATAGCATGCTGATAAGTTGCCCTAACATTCTTCAACCCAAAAGGCATTACACGATAACAAAACGTTCCCTAAGTAGTAACGAAAGTTATTTTGATTTTATCTTCTTTTGCCATTTTAATTTAATTATACCTCGAGAAACCATCCATAAATGAGAAAAGATGGTTTTCGGCTGTGTTATCCACTATTACGTCAATATATGACAAAGGAAAGTTATCCTTTGGTGTCGCCTGATTTAAATCACAAAAATCTACGCAGACCCTAACCTTTCCATTTTTCTTCAACATTGGCACCACATTGGCTATCCATTCGGGGTAATCTGACACTTTTATGAACCTAACTTCTAACAACTTCTTCACTTCTTCTTTTATTTTAAGGAGTATGTCCGACCTAAATCATCTAAGCTTTTGTCTTTTCGGTTTAATTTCCTCCCTAGTTGGCAATTGGTGAACCACAATAGATGAATCTAAACTAGGCATATCTCCATAAGACCAAGCGAATATGTCCAAGTATTTTGATAGCAATTGTGATAACTCCTGTTTTTTATTATCCATTAGATTACTGCTAATTTTCAAATTTCGTAGATTCTCTTCTATCCCTAGATTAATCTCATCCATCGATTCATAAATAATCTCTCTACCCTGTTCATGTCAAAGCCAACTCTCTTAAACTTCGTTTAGAGTCTCAATATCATCTTTGTTGTCTGACTCAGTAGGGCCGAAGCTAATATTGGTACTTTCATCGTTTACATACATGAGATGTCAATTACGTTCATCATTTTTATCGAATAACTAATAAAGAAGATTTGAAAGGAATGAATTTTATTGAATGAGTGAATTCAAATTGTCTGAAAGGAGAAGTCTAACTAATCAGACAAATTATCAAAATTGAATGTTCCTAATTAATTTAATTTTGTGTTTCTAAAGAGACCTATTAATGGGAATAGAAAACTAGTTGCATAGGGAAACCAGTACACTAATATCTTCCTTCTCATCTAGATTAATGCTACATTTTTTAGTCAAGGCCTTGGATAAACTGGCTACTTTAGGTTCTTGAATACTAGTTGGTACTAGGAACGTATGGCGAATGTCCAGAAAGTCCATGTGAGCATGGTACAACTAATTTCTGATTTTAGCCTTCATTTCTTGAACCTCCTCTTCAATGGGCTTATACCCAAGCCCAAACATTCCAATCTGCTACTTAGGTTATTTTAAACGACCTCGTGCCCCTTATCTTGCTTCTTTGATCATACTAACTTTGTTGAAAATCTGTAACCCTAACTCTTCCAATTCTTCATCCCCGACATAGGGAATAGTCGTTTTTTTGTAAATCTTATAGTCTTGTTCCTTGAGAATAGTAACCAACTGCTCCTTGGCTATGAATTTCACTTTTTGATATAGATTGGATGGAATTGCCCCTACTGAATGAATCCACAGTCTTTCTAATAGAAGGTTGAAAGTTCGTGGTATATCCAGATCTTAAAAGGGGATAATAAACATTTGTAGGCTGATCTCAACTTACAACCCAACTTCTCTAACTATCTCCCTTTTTTATCCATCAAAAGCTCTTATTGAAATCGAGTTGGGCTTTATCTCAATTGCATCAACTCCAAGTAAATTTAGTGTCACCAAAGGACAAATATTTAATGAAGACCCATTATCTATTAGAACTCGAGCAACCACTTTCCCTGCACACTTAACCACTATGAAAAGGGGCTTTGTGTGTTGGTCTCCTTCTTTACCTAGCTCATCTAGCGAGAATGAAATCTAATCAATTGCAAATACTAAGTTCACTACCAATCCCAACTTCTTAGTGGAAATCCCTTCAAGTACTTTAACATCTTTCAGAACTTTAATTAAAGCTTCCTAGTGAGTATCTAATGACAACAGCAGGTCCATTAGGGAGATTTGGGCTGGTACTTTGGCTAACTGATCCATTATCTTGTCTTCACTGGCCTTCACTATCTTCTTAACAACATTCTAATCTTTATCATCCGTATCTTCAAAGATCTTTTAAGAAGCCTCTTCCACAATAAACTTCCTCTTGGCTTCCTCAATCTAATCATAAACTTATCTCGAGCACATAAGCCCACCAACCATGGGTGATGAGACCTTAGCTATCTGATTCGCTGCCTAGTAATCTAGAGGTGCTGCTTTATAATTCTCCGAGCCTATTAGGACATTGAAAGTAATCTTCTTAGGTTTTCCCAATTCCTCAACCTTCTTAATCTTCCCATCATACTAAAAAACTAACGGTTTGGGCCAGTTTCCAATCATTTTAACCATCTCAGCCATCTTCTTAGCTTCTACAATAAGTTTGTCTTCTTCCTCAAATTCTGGACCCCATCTAATGGGTGGTGTATCAACTTATACAATAGGTAAACTAGCGTAATCTACCAAATACTTAAACTTCCCTGACAATTCTCCCAAGGTGTCAACTGTCGAATCGTTGGCTTCATATCTTTTTCTAAGCTCCTTTTGAGTACTTCTCTTTCGCAGTTTTGGAATCGTCATAGCAATGATATCGGCTTTCTTTATCTTCCTACCCTTCAGTAGTTGATATATTACCGATCTAGTCCAAGTTCTATCTCTGAGATTCATATTTTGCAAATACTTAGCTTGCCTTAGATTCCAAGCTATCTCCTCAATAATGATAGGCAGACTATCTAGATTGATCTTCGGTTCAGAAACTTTAGCTACGATCATATTGATTGAATTTTCCATGATTCGATAAAAGGTTGTTACCCATGTTGGGAGTAGGAGTCTGAATGAAATCCAATTAAACCAATTTTGCATCAATAAGATCCCGGATCTTATGTTTGAGTCTCCAATATTAGTCTGTAGAATTCCCCACTTGCCCTAAATGATAATCGCAATGAAGCTCTGGGTTATGATCTCTTGGTCTTTGTCCCTCCCTTAGTATTTCAAATGTTAGAAGATTCTCCTTCCTTAGTCGTGTAAGAACTTAGCCTAAAGGAGTAGGAATATGAGTAAACTGTCTTCTTTATGAGCGGTTGTTTTGATTTAGATTCAACTAGGGATTAGATCCTCCCGTCATGGCTATCGGGGTTGCAAGCCTGATAAGATTGCCAATATTAACAACACTTACGGTAGCTTCTTTGGCTTTGTTGGAAAATCTCCCTAGAGGTGTCTTTTTCTTAGCTGCTTTAGGATTAGAGAGCCTTCCAATAGCAATAACTTTCTCAATTCGGTACCTTAAGGCTACAATTTCTGTAAAGCTGGAGGCAAGGTGCCTGACCAGATGTTGGTAATATGGGCTTCCAAGAGTGTTGATGAAGGTGAAAGTCAAGTCCTTTTCTATCAAGGGTAGAGTCACCCTAACTGCCATGCCCCTCCATCTCTGAACATATTCCTTAAAGCTCTCATTAACCTTCTTTCATAGATTATTCATATCCCTCATGGACGGGGCCACTTCAATGTTGAATTTATACTAGTTGTAGAAAGCCGTGCTAACTTATCCCAAGTATCAATCTTGTTTAAATCCAATTGGGCGTATCAAGTTAAGGCAGGCCCAATCAAGCTGTCTTGAAAAGTCTAGACCATTAACTTGTCATACTTAGTGTATTTCCCCATTTTCCTGATGTACAACTTAGTGTAGAGCTTTGAGTAGCCATTCCCATCGTATTTCTCAAATTTGGGTACCTTAAATCTTTCAAGGAAGTCATCGTCTTCATATATTGGCAAATTAATCATTCCTATTTATTCAAACCTGTTAACCATTTCCAGGGTTTTCATTTTCTCGATCAACTTCTGCATAAACTTTCTTTCCATCTCCCGGTGTTTCTCTTTGATCTCCTTCCTCTAAACATCAACATTAAGGGCTGATTCTTTATCTTCCAATTCTGGGAGGAAGGGTTGTTTCTACGTTTCAATTCGGGTTGACTTGAGATCTTTGTCTGTCATTAAGAATCCCAATGGCCTGAGTGAGAGCTTGAATCTATTCGGCCATCTTATTCATGTTTTCTTCTAAAGTTGTTACTCTTAGGTCAAACTCTGTTTAACTGATGTTTCTAGTGCCTTGAGTTAACATCCTGGCTTTAGAACAAGTGAATATCAAGCTTCTAGTTGAGTCTACTCGTTTGGACGCTATCTTCGAAATCCTATGCAAAAACCCAAGTTTTAGACTTTTTGGTAAATTAAAGATTTTTTTTTTTTTTGTTTTCATTTTTCTCTTTTTTTTTGTGACTTTTGTTGTTTACCTCTTTTTGTGTTTTTTTTTTTAAGTCAGCTAAACAAATGAATAAATAATAATAATAATGAGTAAGAGACTGCACAATTAATGAAAATTTTATTTACTAAAGCTGCAAATTTATTAATCACAAGATCCAACATATACAACAAACTAAAAGAAAAGAGAAGAAAAACTCCTAACTAATCTTCTTAAATCCTATACCTACAAGAGTTGACGAATCTGGCTGGGATGAGCTTCATCAACTTCCCTCATAAGTCTTCGTACCATAACATCCCTTTCTCGAATCTTGCTCTTCAAGAATTGACTTTCTTCTAGCAGTCTCTCATTTTCTAGCTTTAACTCTTTAACGATTCTCTTACTTTCTTAAAACTAGGCTTCAACTTTAGCTCGTATGGTGTCTTGGTAGGCCTTCTCAGTAGGTGAAAGACATGCTGATTCTAGCTCGTATTTGAATACGTCTAAAGCTTCATACCGTATCTTTCCAATCTTCTCTAACTGATCATAAATGAACTACTTAGTGTCTCGGTATTCTCTAACTTTGCCCCTCAAAGTCTCCACATTGACTATCTTCTTGACTTCTGTCCATTCCCACAACTTTACGAGTCCTACTAGTCGTTCAATCAAAGTAGCCATAGGTAGACAAGGATCTTGATAATTTATCGTGACGACGTCTAAGGAGTCTTTGTAGGCTATCTCTTGAAGTATGTCATACCCCGAAGCGGTAGAGTCGTAATAACCCCATCGTGTAAACCATTCTAAAATAGAAGTTGGCCTTACAACCGCTATCCTAAACCTGATCTACATAAGGCGTCTACGACTAACCCACTTTGAAGTAAACAATTTGTAATTTAAATAAATCATTTACCTAAGAAAGTGAGGAAATACATATACACACTATAATTTAGTTATTACAATTATTGTTTACAATATTTCTCCATAATATATTTCCTAGTTATTACATTATTCAGAAATAAAAAATTCTAAAGTAAAAGCTTAAACCTTAAAAATATGTGTTTATTCTTCAAATGTTTTTCCTCACTCCCTAAGATCCAACAGTTACTAGCTTCAGAGTAGTTGTTTGCCACTTCTTAGTCAGCACCTGCAAGACGTCTATAGGAATATGAGCAACCATAGCTCAGTAAGTTAGGATGAAGAACTTAAAACTATACCATAAACGTAACAAGGTTATTAACCAACTTATTAAGTGCAATGCATGTTCAAGCAAATGCCATCACACGACACAGTCCAACCTGTCGTGAGATTAAAGAAATTGCACCCGCTCTAATCCGGGTTGAGGAGTTACCGTTAATGCAACGGCTCACGACCAAACCCAGGCTTATGTAATGGAGACCTTACTCCTCCCACGACTACCTTCGAACCATTGACTTTACCCTCGCCGCAACCTCCTCTAATTCGATTGAAGATGAAGAAGGGACCCTGTGTAATCCTATGCTATCCCTTTCAAAGGGGTCGGTATTTGGCCGGAGAATCCTAGGTTTCCCTTAATGGGTTGCCATGCAAGTGCGATTATGATTACAAGTCATATATTTGATTAGGTCCAGTTTAGGGTGATCATTCATTTCATACAAATCATATAATACATGCCAAAACAACAAACAGAATTATAGCATCACTCATAATCAAGCACATGCACACAACCAACTATCTAATAAGCACAACCAAGTATAGTCTCAAGCCTCCAAAATACAGCAACGTATTAATCCCAACTTACCTCGACTCTTCGCTCATTCACTCAAGGTCTGACTTGCTCGGGCTATCGCCGATCATCTCTATAACACAAACGTGGTTTCAATTTTTCATATAACTATTATAGGTTCATTTTATCCTATAACGCTTATTATGTTTTGTTTAGGTTTTAATATACCTAATTATCTGGGTCTTAAGTATTTTACAATTATTCTAGGTTTGGGGTTAGATTCAGGTTCAGTTTCCGCATCGATTTCTAAATTAGGTTCCAGTTTGATTTCAAAGTATTGTTTTATACTCGAACCCTAGAAATTCGTTTCGACTCATAATGTGAAATTAATCACATTACTTCCCGATCTCCTAAATACCATCATTACCTCTAATTAGTATTTTATTCCACCTGGTATACTTAAATCCCTATTAGTGTACTGAATTTACTCCTAATGTGAGAAATTTTTACATTTTTCATATAATTACATAAATTCAAGTTTCCTATCAAATTTATTATACATTTTTATTATTATCATAATATCAATTTTTATTCTAATATTTTTTATTTATTATATTTCTAATAATTGTGTATTATGTACTATTACTTATTATGTACATAATACACATTTAATATTTTTATCACTCTAATTACTATCTCCCAACATCAATTATTATTTCAAAATGTCTAAATTTATCATAAATCAGATTTTATTACTAATTACCCTAATTTACAAAATTAACTTAAAATTTACTATTTTTCCCTATCACTCATTTACTACATAATTAACCTAATAATTACATCTAACACCCTAAATGCTACAAGTATCATACTTCATCAGATTTCAACATCCTAAAACATATAATTATTCACTAAATCAGTAATTAACCATTTAATTACTTAATTAACCATTTAATTACTTAATTAACCCTAAATTACCCACTTTATGCCTCATTTTAAGGCCTAAAAATTATCTAAAATTTGTGAAAATTAATTTTTCAAAACAGGCTTCATAGCACTGTTCTATATCATCTAAGTAGTCTGCACAAAAATTTTGGATTCAAAACTACATACCTAAGGTCATTTATTTCTAAACCGAAACATACTCGGTTTTGTATGATTTCTTAAGAACCATATATTACGAAACATATTTTCATTAAAATAATATTTTTCCTAAAAAGTATATACAAAAATATTCTAGAATAACAAAATTCATAATTTTCTAAGAATATTTACTATTTTTTACAAAATTACACAAAATCAAGGTGGAAATCGGACTCACCGGTCTGGGTAACTCCAGCCATCACCGGCTGCCATAGCCTTATCAACCGATCTAAGCACTACCACCACCGTGTGGTGGTGGTGGCCGTCTACTCCTAAGTGCTTGTCTGGTGTAGGTTCCCTTTTAAGGCCCTAATTGCACAGTTTTTCTTTTTTTTTTTTTTCTAACCTTAATTTTTTTCTCAATTTCGCCTCTCTCTATTTTTCTCACTCTCCAAACTGCCCAAATGAACTTCTGAATTTTTCTTGCTATTTATAAAGTTTTAGGGAAATTATTGTGCATTAATGAGACAAGACAATTGCCTTATCTCTTCTTTTTTCCACTTTCTATTTGTTGCATTTTGATTGGTTGATTTTTTTTCTTCAATATCAGATTGCCACACCAAAATTTTGGACTTTTCCTCATTTTTCTATATTTTTCCTGATTTTTCCTTAATTAATTATGAATTTTCTTTAATTATTTCTTATTATTTTAGTACATCACGCGTATTTCAAATAATCACGCATATTTCTACATACATGTAAATTCATATATAGTACAAATAAATATTTCTAAATATTATTTAGATCATTTTATGATTTTTAGTATACATATAATTTATTTCTAGTAATTCGTTAATTATCGAAATGCATTTTACACATTTTCGATAAATGACGAGTTATGTACTTAAAATTTGGAATTTTTATATTCTTTTATTTTATTGCTTATTTTTTTAAATTCAAACTTACGGGATCATTTTTACTATTATTTCTAGCTTTATTTATAATTTAGGCTTGATCGGATCTTTCAGCCGATCGAAACCATAAGTGACTGGTTGTAGGACTTACAAAGTAGACCCAGCTGTCTAGTGACACAAGTTGAGAAGTATCTTGTATAGCTAGTAATACCGATAAGGGGGACTCCTGCATAGTTGGCATACCCTAAGATGGCTTGAGTGCAATGGCTTCTTCTAGCTATCCACATAAAGTTTATTGGCTACATTTTGTTAATAACTGACACCCATCCACTAGACTAAGCTTCATCTAATACCTTGAGGTGGCGGACAAAGTCATCAATTAGATTCATATTTTCAGTCAAGGACTCTCTGAAAGGATTCCCTCCATACCCTTGTGTATGACTAAGAAACCATACGGCAAGGATTATAGGGTTAGCTATGAAATAACTGTATGCCTGCTTCTTCAAGTGGGTGAGTGTCTTGAACTGTTCTGCTAGTAACGCCAGTATATGGGATTTATAGGCTAGGAATTGAGTTACTAGCTCGGCAACCCCATAATGAACTCGGCCGAACCTGACGGGAAATAACATTATCCTAAATACTACTACGATAAAAGCATTTACTCTCTTCTTAACTAATGATTCATATCCTCCACAAAAGATGTGATGATACTTCGGATAAGTGTCTGGGCTTGAGAACCACTCTATTAATCTTAAGATACTGAGACACTTCTTGCCTTTTGAAGATAAGAATGGCACCAGGGATGACTTTTTGACTCCTAGCAAAGTCATGAAAGCTTTCTCGGGCTAGACTCTAAGATCAAGGATAGCTATTCCTGCTTCAAGGGGTGGGGTACTAAATAGTTGTGAGTACTCTTCTACAATGGGTGTCAATATGTGTGGGCTGAATTTGAAAGCTGTAGATTCTAGATCCCAGTAATGAATAAGGGCTTGAAATAAAGGCCAGTAGAGTTAGACCTGCATAAGGAATATGACTAACCCGATCTTTTTGCAAATGTGGTCTTAGTAAGCGGAAGCTAGTTCAACCAATCTCTCAAGATAGCCTCGTGGAAGGAGTACTTATCTAACTAGACTTCGTAAACAGGCTCTAGATTGACATTACCCTGATTCTCCATATCTATATTACAAAAAAAATATAAACAAAATAAAATGTAGCGATTATTTACAATAAGGCCACTAAATTTACAATAAAGTTAGATATGACATTAATAACTTTACAGCTTTTTTCAAAATTTTCTTAGAAATTATGTAGCCTTTCACTCACTAAGAAGCAATAAAAATAAAACACATATAATACAAGAAATAGAATATTTATAGAGAAACGAACATAATCAAATATATAAAAATACAACATGTTACACACATATGCAATACAATAAGGGTTGATAATTAATAAATTATAGGAAATATAATGAATCCACAGTCGAGAAATACTTTTATATATAAGTAAGTTTGAAATAAGATCCTTTTTTTAGAAAGATGAAGTTTGCAAATTCTTATATATAAGGGTTATTGGTTGTTTTTCTTGAAGAATAAGATTGGGCCAACCGCGTATTAATTGGGCTTTTCCTATAATTTAAGAATAATTACCCCTTTCTCGAAAAAGACAATGCAAGAAAGTGAAGTCTATAGATCTTAAGCTTTATAGCTCGAAGGCTTTCCAGAAGGAAGCCTAGTAGGCTACATCGAAGCTTGAATAGACTCGCCAATCATCACCAGGGGGGGTAAAGACCCCAGCAACATGAAGGTTACACAATGGCGACCCATCTTAGGTTCCTAAGGTAGTCTAGGTTCGACCACATCTAAACACATAGATGGTTACTTGAAAAGAAAAAACCCCCCTATCCCCATGAAGGCCCATTAGGCTAGGCCTTTTTTTTTTTTCAGTTTGCATCATTAAAAGATAATTACTACAACTATAATATTATACAAAACGAAAATAACAATACAAAAGCCCATCAATTTTTTTTTTAACTTTCACATGGCTAGCCCACCAAAGTCCTCAGTGGAGTCACCAATTTTGTCAAGTCATATTTCGATTTCCTTAATTTAACTTATATCAAGCCCAACTTGCTTAATATAAATTACTTGACATTAAACTAAGGAAAAGAAAAAAATTATTAAAAAAATAGAGTCGCCAACTAATTCAACTGGTAAAAAAAATAAATTAGGGTTTTCGGGTAGAAAAACCTTAATTTGACCACTAGTAAGCGAATATTCTAAAAAAATTAATTTTTAGAAAATTAAATCAGAAAATCGAGTTCCGGGGCTAACCTATTAAGACTAAGTCATTATGTAAAAATTTAAAAAATTGATAAGCTGTCATTTTTATAATTTTCTAAAAATATTAGAAATTTACCTAAATGTATAAAATGTAACTAAAAATGATTTTTTATTAATTTTTATTACGAATTTTTTTAAGAGAAAAGGAAAATAATTTTTTTTAATTTTTTAGACGGTTGCCTCGAAAGTGTCTACGTACCTACTAGTCAGGATCAAACCGGCCATAGTTCTTTTTTATAAAATTTTTAGTAAGTGAGTTATTTTTATTTCTAAAATCGAACTAGATTTATATTTTTTATTAGTTTATTATTTAAAAAAAACCAAAGAAATCTAATTTTTCTAAATTAAATAAAAAAACCCTAATTAACTGAATCTTTTATGAAAAAAAAAAACTTAATTTGAGATTTTTTATTATTTTTAAAACTACTATGTGTTAAAAATATTTTTTATTATTTCAAAAAAACACATGATTTTTCAAAAAAAAAAACTTAATTCAACTAAAAAAATTACAACAAAATAAATAATAATAAAAAAAACCTGTACTTAAATAAAAGAAATAAACTAATAAAATAAAAATAATAAATAACTAAAAATATTAACAAAAATTAATGAAATAAATAATAAAAAAAATTACTGAAAATTTACCTAGATCGGATCGCATCGGTGTTAGGTGAGCGTATGGGCGAGATTAGGCGACGATTGGGCACAAGTAAATGTGCGCTAAGCAAGCATGGGCATATGTTGGGTGACAGTGGGTGTAGATCTGGGCGAGCATAGGTGACACTAGTCATGCACAGGCAATACTAAGGCATACACGAGCGATACTAAGGCATGCACAAACGACACTGGATAGTGTTTTGGGCAAGCGTAGGCATGTTAGGCGACTCTGGACGAGAGTGGGCGTTGTTGTGGGCGAGAGTAGGTAACGATGGGGCTTGTATGATTGATATTGGGCAACACTGGGAGACACTAGGTAACACTGTAGGCGATACTAGGTGGTATTGTAGGTAAGAGTAGGCAACATTGGGCAATGCTGTAAACGAGCATAGGCATCACTAGGTAATAGAATGGACAACACTAGGCGGTGTTGTGGGCGTCACTAAACGATGAATCGAATGACACAGGGCGATGCTATGGGCGTCACTGGGTGATAGACTAAGCGACATCGGGCGATGGACTAGGCGACACCGGACGAGAGTAGGCAATGCGTCAGCGATGGTTTAGGTGATGCTGGGAGGTAGTTTAGGTAGTGCCAGACAGTGTTGAGCGGTAGTTTGTCCGATGGTTGTGTGGTGGTTGTACAATGGTTATGCGGTGGTTGTGTAGTGGTTTGTGCAGTGTGAATGGTGATACATATAATGTAAGTGGTAGCATATGTAGTGTGAGTGGTGTGTGATTAAAAAACCTCTCCTTAACTTCCCCGTCGATGTACTATTTATAAACTCAAAATCAAATCTTTCCTATCGAAGATACGAAAGATATGATTGCAATTCTTCAAATATTCACCCTAACTTTTAGAAACCCTAATTTATTTTGGGTTTTTTCATTCTTCAAAGACCCGATCCAGCCCTATCCGATCCCATCCGATCCGCTACAATTTAGCCCAATAATTTCCTAATCTAATTTAAGCCCCTAAATTAGATGAATTAATTAAGCTCATATCGTCATATAACACGACTCGACTTATGACTCGATTTGCTACGACTTGACTTGATTTTTTTTTTATTTTTCATTTTTTATTTTAATTTTCTCTTTTTTTATATTTTTTTAATTATTTTTTATATTTTTTCTGTTTATTTATTAACCTGGCTCAATTAACAAAATTGATAAAAATAAAAATAAAAAAAAAGTTAGCAAAAATGAGTTGTCTATAAAGAATTATGAGGAAGAAAGGATAAGAATGGAGAAGGGTAGGAGAGAGAAGGAGCATGAGTTTAAAGAACCTTCTTCCTCCTCTTTTAAGCCTAGTAAGGTCTCAAGTTTATTCAAAATTGAAATTTCCTTTGTAGAGATATTGCTTTTAGCAATAAGGTTATCTATGCTAGTCCATTGTCGAAGGTAATGCTTCTAGCAAAACATAGAGATTAAAGCTTTGGATATGACCATGGAAGGGGGAAGAATTCCTTTACTCTGGCCTTCATAATGTAAGTGGCAAAGCTTTTCTTAGTCTCTTTACAAAACTTCATTAAGCTTTAGCTTCAACAATGTCTCTTTACAAGCATTAACATTTTGTACTAAGGTAAGGGTCCAAGATAAACCATTTGAGGTGGCTATAAGGTAACCTTAATGAAGCTCGTATATAAAACTCTAAGCTTCATGAGCTAGTAAGAGCAACTAAAGCTAATGATAATCTATGTGCTGCTAAGGAGAACAAGGCAGCATAAGAGCGGGCGAGATTTGTTGAAGTCGAGGTTGATTGTCTATGATGGGACTTAGAAGCAACTAATCAAAGGTTCGGGTGATTATCTTCCAACTTAAAGGTGGCTCAACAAGAGAAGGAGAGAGCATGGAAAGAGGCTACTAAGGCTAGGGCCTAAGTAGCTGAGCTCCAAGGTAAGTTGAATACTATGAAGCCCTCTTTGGAGAACATTATGGAGGAAGAGAAGATTCTCAAGGTTATAACTAGGAGCTAGATGAGTAAGTTAGCTCACAAAGTGAACAAATCAAGGTCATGAGGAATGGACTGTTACTATTAAAGATCGGTTGGGAACAAAGATCTTATAGGAGGATTATTCCAAAATCTTGGAGAATTACTAAACCTAGATTAAGTTCAAAGAGTTATAATTTGAAGTGATGGAAATCGACTAGAATTATCTTAAAAACTTGATCTTAATTGGTTAAACAATACGAACTCCCCTTAGTAAGTCAACACTTGAGGTCTCCTAGGTTAAAATGTTGAAGATCCTAACAATAGGTAAAGACAATATAAGGGCATTTAAGCCCATGCAAAACACTCTTCTTCCTCCGAAAAATCCTTCTCAAGGCTGAAACTCATGTAGAGGTTTGCCATCAAACATCAACATGTTAATTGCTCAGGGGCCTTATGACACTAGGCTTCTCGAGCAATGAGCCTAAGAGTTGATCTATCCATCCACCAAGCATTTGTAAAGCTCCTTTTCTTTTATTTGATTTGTACATTTTCTTTATATTTATACGTATGTCTATTGTACATCAATGCGTAAGTGTAAGTGTCACTAAGCATAATTCGAAATA